>JAWQUT010000340.1:451368-482536 GCA_033807755.1 Ellobium chinense
TATTTCACAAGTAAGGTCAAATGAACAATTTCACACCTTTTCATGATCTCTGGTCTTCCAGAATGTTTTAATATATTATACACTGCGTCATGTTTCTCTAATGCTGACGTCACCAAATTACCGTGAGCTCATTAGCCTGAACGTAGGAATATTTCATTATATAAAAAATATGACGTACGTGTCCGAATTTATGTGATATTTCCGGGACGCGTCGATTCTGTAACAGTTTATGAGGTTGTACCATTGTAACGTTGTCATTAACCGCTTCGCTACGTATAGTTTCAAGTTCATACACGAGATCAAAGACCTAACGGGAGACAGTAATCAAACTGTCTGATATATCGAACCGCCCAGCTCAAAATTCTGAACGCACACCTACACTTGCGTTACTACCACTAATAGCATAAATTAATGAGAAATTAAATACAGACTTTAGAAATCTGACATAGAGAATAGCGGCTGGCCCAGAAACCTGATCTGACCGCAACGACGTCATGCGAACCCTCGTTTCTTGGGGAACTCCCGTAAACAACTGGAACCGTCTAGTCGTGCCTTGGTTTAGATATACCAGATATTCATGCACACTGCTGATAGTTGTAATGTCCAAAGGCACTTCTACAACCACACCCAGTGGTAGAGAGGATGGTAAAAATTAAGAGTGAAGGATAAAAAATACTAAAATGACAAATCTTTCACCCTCACTGAACTTGAACTAACAGAGCTTGTCTTAACGTAAGCGCTTGATATCGACCTCAGCTCAGGCCGCATACTACAGCAGCGCTTAGCCTGGCGCCTCTAAGTCAATGGTGGCCTAATACTAATGACTATGACCTGCTTAGGTTTAGTCTTGAAGTTGGAAATTTGATAAGGCAGTGAGGCAGTATGGATACTGCAACATATGATAAAGGAAATAGAATAAGGATTTGTGTTTCCACTTACGCGTCATCGACTAGATTATTCCTGTTTGTCGTTTTAAGATTTTAAACATTTCTTTGTGGGAGTCGCTGAATTGAAAAAAAAAAAAGCCACTCTAGACGGCATGCATTAATTTCAAAGTTAGCATTCGAAAGTTTAATAAGTACGTTCAGAGAAAGCATGACGATATTTCAGTAAGTATGTTAAAATGTAATAAGAAAGTAGGTATTCTGTTGCTATGAAAATTAATACCCAAGGCCGACTTTTTCTCTCTTCAAAACCTTCTATTCGTGGCATACGACGTTATAGGTTTGCACGGGCTATAGATGCTGCAAAAATAATTGGGTTACGCCTCCGCTGCGATCAAACATAAGCATGGCTTTCCAGACTGTTATCCTGCCTATCAAGTCCGGCGCACTCCCACGCACTCCCAAAAAGCGATCAAAATATGAATCAAAACTCTATTATGTATTTTATATGATGATATCACCTAAATATCATCTTCTCTCGTGTCCTCATCACCCTGCCAGACGCTCATTTATTTCATAGTGATGGGCCAATTCCTGATATTTTAGGCATCGCTTTACTCAACGCCCAAGCTCAAAGTATCAAATTATCGATCGTATTACGTTTTTGATATTTCACACAGAGCAGCCATTTCGATTCCCTTTGATATCCCCTCGATCAGTTTCGATACGGCTGCAAGGAGACATTAGTCCTGGTGAGACAGACAATCGCTCCTTGACTCGAGAGTATCGAAATAACATCTAAATTACTCATTTGATACCGGTTTGGAAGTTGCTGTGTATCGAACTATTTTATCGATACTCACGCTACGCCCCTGCCGATACCTTCAGAAATACAACACATCCATATTTCTGTAATATGTATTTAAATCACATTATTTGGTGCTGGCAGTGCGTAATGATCAACCGATATAATTTATACTTATGTATATTTTTGTGTATGTATCCTGAGTATCCTGAGGATGATACCTTTTCTTGCCTAACATAACAAAACAAGCGGCCTAAGAAAACATTGTCATCTTTCAGTTTGGAGGTTGTATCAATGAGAATATTAAGATTATCCTCTTATGTCCTTGTGTCATGTGGGAGATCACAATAATTTCAACACCTTACTTAGAAGCGATACATAATTATAGACAATTTACCATTGCAAGTCCTCTCGGACGACCGCGCCATCTAACAAACTCCACGAAGACATTCATGCGTCGTTGACATATATCGAATACGTAGAATCATCTGCGTTGTCTGGTGGCGAAGGCGCGGTCTAGTTTCTAACTACCGCCGGCTGAATGATTAGGAGACCAGGATCCTAATCTCCTTTGACACCAGGACAATAATACTGGGGCTTCTGGCCCCTTAAGCTTGCTGATAAAATGTCCACAATTAGTAAGTAAGGTGAGTAAAGTGTTTGTGTCGTCCTTTTTTTTTTTCACACAATTTTGCAAGCTTTCTCGGAGGTCCGTGTTTTTGATCATATTATACAGTTGTGATAGAAGCATACTACTGTTACATTCCAATGTGCGGAAATGAATAGGCCTACACTGAAATATTGTCTCCTTTCATCTTCCTAGCCTTCTTCAAATTTCTGATTTATTTTCTCAAACTGATTAGCATTGCGTAAAAAATCTCACGGTTTCTCTGAACCAAGCAACATCTACATGAACAGAAGGTATTACAATCAGAATATACTAAATAGTCATAAACCGAAAGACCAGTCTACTCTTCGATCTTTAAATTTTGTACCTACATTAGATTCACCATATCTGTGTTACGCTTCTTTTTTTCCAGTTGCAATGACTGTGTTCTTAAAATAACCGCAAATTCCGTGATCAAGAGATCCATTCAGATGTGTTTAAATCAAGTGAACTTTATTATCACATTTGTATTTTTTCGTAATCTTTCAGTTCTCGTCGCTCTGCAGACACTGATCTAAACACCTAAACCCTTTTTCAGTTTACGATCCGGAATTCGGTTTGCTGTTCCGCTGAGGATAATATATAGACCGCTTTGACATGAAGGTATGCCAATAGAGTTTTGAAAAGAAATGGGGATGGATAAGCAGTGCATTACGAAAACCACTTACGGACCCAACAAGAATGGCACTTGATTGGAACCCAGGAGGGAAACGAAAGACCGATGGACCAAGATAAACATAGAAGAAAACAGGGTTAATGAGCTTTAACAGATATAGGTGAAACATGGAGTTCCGTATGTGGACGGTGCCCCAGAGAGTCCTCTGGAACAGCGTGAAAGTGTCATCCCTTATGCTTATTTTTTCGGGGTGATAAGGTTTAGTTGTAGAAATAGCTATGTAGAATCAACAAACTGAGCGTGTTTCGTTTCTTACAGTAAATCATTAAAACATCAGTTTGTCTATTTCACATAATATGTAACATTTTAATGCAGATAGATCTATATGCATTCTCTCCTTCTTGCTTTCTCCATCTATCAACGCCAGCTCAAACTTATGCCTTCTTACTCTGTGACCAAGAAAAAAAAATTAAAACTACATCTGGCGCCCTTCCTCGCCGTCCATTCTTTTTCCATCAACTAACCGAACACCTCCCGTATCTTAAAGACCGGGTTCACGACATCAAAGCGAAATCACAATATGATACTCTAACCCGCGACCATGATCAATTTACAATCAGTAATGTATTTGTTTTTCCGTTGTGGTTTTGACCGCCGAGTGTGGACCGCTTGGAAACCTCACCTCCCACCCTTGCCCTTCATCAATCACACAATACAGTGAGAAATTGCCATTTTCATCAAAAGGCAAAATACGCTTTTATACCGAATGTCCCCTTCCCATCTCCAAACAACAATACTTAACCCTCTAGTGCCCAGCCCTATTTACAATGGCACAAAAAGTCCGAGCTCCAGTTTTTGGATCACTTCTGGATCNGAATTTAAAAGAAACTGATATAAAAAAAAAATAATCCCATTAAAACTTAGATCTCGTAATATAATAGTGATGATTGCTTTAATGGTCCAGTTGGTACTCTTGTACTTTTGTCATAAGAAAAATGATATAAAAACACATTTGTGAAAATCAAAACCAATATGAGGTGGAGAATGTGTTACATACAGGTTGAGAGTGTTACATACAGGTGGAGAGTGTGTTACATACAGGTGAAGAGTGTGTTACATACAGGTGAAGAGTGTGTTACATACAGGTGATAAGTGTGTTACATACAGGTGGAGAGTGTGTTACATACAGGTGGAGAGTGTGTTACATACAGGTGAAGAGTGTGTTACATACAGGTGGAGAGTGTGTTACATACAGGTGGGAAGTGTGTTACATACAGGTGGAGAGCGTGTTACATACAGGTGGAGAGTGTGTTACATACATGTGGAGAGTGTGTTACATACAGGTGGAGAGTGTGTTACATACAGGTGGGGAGTGTGTTATATACAGGTGGAGAGTGTGTTACATACAGGTGGAGAGTGTTTTACATACATATGGAGAGTGTGTTACATACAGGTGGAGAGTGTGTTACATACAGGTGGGGAGTGTGTTACATACAGGTGAAGAGTGTGTTACATACAGGTGAAGAGTGTGTTTCATACAGGTGAAGAGTGTGTTACATACAGGTGAAGAGTGTGTTACATACAGGTGAAGAGTGTGTTACACACAGGTGGAGAATGTGTTACATACAGGTGGAGAGTGTGTTACATACAGGTGGAGAGTGTGTTACATACAGGTGGAGAGTGTGTTGTGGAGAGTGTGTTACACACAGGTGGAGAGTGTGTTACATACAGGTGAAGAGTGTGTTACATACAGGTGGAGAGTGTGTTACATACAGTGGAGAGTGTGTTAC
Source organism: Ellobium chinense (assembly GCA_033807755.1). Taxonomy (NCBI): domain Eukaryota; kingdom Metazoa; phylum Mollusca; class Gastropoda; order Ellobiida; family Ellobiidae; genus Ellobium; species Ellobium chinense. Next base: position 456,131 of record JAWQUT010000340.1, read on the forward strand.
ATACAAGTGGAGAGTGTGTTACATACAGTGGTGAGTGTGTTACATACAGTGGAGAGTGTGTTACATACAGGTGGAGAGTGTGTTACATACAGGTGGAGAGTGTGTTACATACAGGTGGAAAGTGTGTTACATACAGGTGGAAAGTGTGTTACATACAGGTGGAAAGTGTGTTACATACATAGCGGGTATGCTTTTGTTAGATATTGTTTGTGCTTTTAATTTTTCAACTGTGTCAAACCATCGCCCAAGAATTTGAAACCTGCAGCATTAGCATACACAAGCATAATATTTCATGACATATTTTAACTACTTATGATCTGAATGATCCGCAGTTACTAAACTTTTTAACTAAGCAACCTCTTGGGAGAACTAAGGGGGTTGCGCCAGGGATTGNGGGGGGGGGGGGGGTTCATCCAATATAAATTGCGTCCACATTCAACCTCTAAATAATTGCTATCTGTCTCCCATCCTTCTGTCTTTTTTTTCTTTTTTCATCCACTTTACCAGACAATGCCTAGTGTCATACGGTGCTGATCTTAGAGGTAAAAACGAAACTGCGTTGTATTCTAGTCCCCTAGTCTCATTCCAATTTACGATCAGAGGCGGATTATACGTTACCTACTTTTCAGGATGACCGAAATTGGTTACGTAGTTTAGACAGTTTTTGCACGATAGATGTATAAATTACACGTCCTCCTCTCACCATTTCCAACAAAACACGCCTACGGAACTCGGAACTTTTATTTTCCAGATTGTAACAAGTACAATGATATGGTAAGCAATCGAAACAATAATACAAAATCATGTATGAGGGAGAAAGAAAAAGAATGGGGCAGGACAGTATGTTTTCGAAGATGATTTAAAATGCTTCCATGATTTTTCTGAAGAAACGAGACGAATTATGCATGCTGTAATTTTCTTTGTCACTGAATAGTAATTTTATTCTGAAAGTGTTAGGATTATTCTGAAATAGTTTTGGTACGGTGATATTAGTGTCTACAATGCATCGAGATCCCTCCACTATCACGTGAAATAAGAGCAGCTCTGCAGTTCATCAAAATGGAAATGAATTTTCCTCCTCTTTGTGCGCAATAAAGATATTATTCAGAGCTCAGGAAGCTTCATGAAAGCATGCCTGATTACACGTATTAGTCCTGTAGCTATAAAAATCCCATCAAGTTTTCCTTTAAAAAAAACAAAACATGCCTTTATGTTATTTATCTAGAAAGATTATTTTTCGGTTTGGAAGTCTGCAAATAGGCCAGCCGTTTTAGGAGACTATAAATACCGTAAATAACAACCCAACCATACTTCAAGAATTTGCAAAATGAAAACATTTTATTGTCAAAATGTAAATTTTCAACATACTGAATTACAGCACATTTTCCCCCACTCTTTTATTTTCTCCTTTCCACCACCTTACCAAATACTATGTCTTCTAAAAACACCCCTCTTAAGCCAACGCCCTTGAGGCCGGCGCAGACTACACACAATCCAGACCGGTCTTCGTATAATTCTCTTTATATCGCGCTCCCCAAAGATTTGACCATCACAGCATGGGTTCTGCTGACCAAAACGAATGGACACAGAGACCAGAGCAAGCCAATAACAGTCTTGAGAGCACTGGAACTCAATCTGGTACCTTACAACGATCACTAGTGGTCTAGACTACATTGTAGACGTTTTTTTGGAGAGGCACATGCGAATAAACGTTTTGACCTTAACTAGTGCATCTGATTAGATACTTCATACGCAAACTATAAGATTTAACAAAGGAAAGAATGGACTCAGAGACCAGAGCACGCCAATAACAGTCGTTACAGATACTGGAACTGAGTCTGATATCTTAAAATGATCACTGGTCTAGACTACATTTTAGACGGTTTCTGGAGGGATGCAATCAAATCATCTTTTTGACCTTAACTAGCGTGTCTGAATAGAGACTTCATACGCAGACCGTAGGATCTAAAAAAGTAAGAGAATGGACACAGAGACCAGAGCAAGCCAATAACAGTCTTTTATAGATACTGGAACTGAGTCTAAAACCTTACAACGGTCACTGCTGGTCTAGACTACATTGTAGAGGGTTTCTGGAGGGACGCATTCGAATAATCTCTTTGACCTTAACTAATGTATCTGAATAGAGACTTTATATGCTTAAAAGAAAAGGGATTTACCCAAGAAAAAGGAAACAGTTTTGGGGTAATGGCTAAGGCTACTTGTGAACCTACAATTAATTCATAGAATAGTTTGCAAAGCAGTTCATTTCAGCAGGTACTGTGCTTTTAAAAAAACATGTCATACCGTCTTTATCGGGAGAAAAATTACAACAAAAAAAAAAACCCAGCCACAATTCAAGTTAGCATAAACTGTACCTTTAAATAAATGCATCTTTTATGAAGGCCTCGGAACATTTTCTCGAAGCAGGGCATTCGTTCTACGTAACGAAAAAAGAAAAGTACAACACAAAAAACACGCGCACATGTATCCAATAAATCTAGCCCTTCGAAATGCTCAAACACACCACTACTGGTGTAATAATTCTTTCCATCAAATCTAACAGATAAAAGGTAAAATCTGTCACTGGTTGGATCTGTGGCTAGGTTTGCCTGTATGTAGAACCACGTCATTTCACATACATCTTTCAAACTTTGCAACATATCATGAAATCAGCAGGAAGCGATAGTATGATACTGTATAGTTATATCGTTGATCCCATTAAGCCGTTGGGGTCCACGGGATCTAGGGAGATCTATCTGTGCTTTGAAATGGTGCATTCGGTTATCACCCTTGCTCGAGCCCTTTCTGTTCAAGAAGCGCGCTTCGGTAAGCACCCTGCGGTGCGATGTAGCGCTCCCACATGGCAAGACAGTGCGTGTCTGTGGTGCGCAAGCAAGTCACAAAGCCAGCCAGCCATAGATTTTGTCCCTTATGTATAAGATGAAAAGGAACAAAATATTACTTTACTTGCATTGATGCGTTCTGCATATTTCGAAGAACTAGATTTAAGTACTGGATTCCTGTGCGCTTATTTTGTTGTGTAGGACTGTTGCTCTATTGGCATAAATGCTACAGAGACTTTCATAAAAGATGCATTTATTTAAAAGTACAAACTATGGTAAATTTAGGATTAGCCTGTGATGGGTAGAGGAAAAAAATTACAGCAAGTTTGTTTGGTCGCCCCTCCTCCCAATCCCCTCCAGGGGACATCTTATTTGATAAGAAATTTATAGTATCTTTATGATCTTAATTTTACATGCTTTGCGACCGAAAAAGTCGATATGCTGTATGCTTTATGCTATATGTAGTATTGTCTGATGGCTGTTTCAAAGACTGTTGTTGTGAGTAACAGAAGTATAGAATAATTATTGCTCTTTTGAAGTCAAATCTTCGAATCCATAACAGAGCCTGCGGAGTCAAAAGGCACACCCGTTAGCGAGGAACAGAACGAATATTCGTAGTCTATCGTACCGAAATACATACCAACTCTACTCTGTTGTAATCGACTATCCATCCCTTTCTCTTTTTTTTTATTTTTTTTAAAAATTCAAACGGTCATCAATAATTGGGGAATTGGATCAGACCCTAACAAGAGGCGCTTGGCATCTCCACTATTCACCCCGATGAAATCTCACGCTGTGCCTTGTCCGTTTACTTACTGATTTCCATTTTCCTTGGGTCAGCAGTTTTGGCTCTTCAGAAGAGGAGATTAGAGGACCATTGAAAGATACTGGGAATGAAAATCTAGTGTGAAGGGCGTGTGGTTGGTTTAAGAGGAAAATGGGTCGGAGACTTGCGTTTAGTATAGATGTAGTTTATACATACCAAGACCACATTTGTACATTTTAGTGAATATATGACGGACGGACGGGCGGGTGAACGGACGGATGGACAAACAGATATACACAGAAAGGCAAGCCGGCAGCCAGCCAGCCAGCCAGCCAGACAGACAGACAGACAGACAGCCATCCATCCATCCATCCCTACATATAAACAAACAGACAGACAGACAGACTGAGAGAGAGACAGACGGCCAGTCAGTGAGCCAGCCAGCGAGACATCCAGCCAGACAGACAACCAACCAGCCAGCCAGCCAGCCAGCCAGCTAGGCAGGCAAACAGACAGACTGACAGACAGACAAGACATATTATATCTAAAAATAGTGTGCAACTCAATCGACTCTAAGTGCTCGCTTCAAACTTTACAAATCTTTTGGTCAAAAAAAAAAAGAAAAGCTGAACGCCAGACCCAGCCAGCCGACTAATAGGACCACCCTGCCCTAGCCGGCATCAAATAAACCCAAGTCAGTCGGTCAGTTCAGAAAAGTTACCCTCTAAATACCTAGGGGCATCCCGGAAGGTCAGGTCGTAAAAATAAAAATGACGTAAAAATTAAGTCGCCCTTTCTGCTCAAGTGTTTGGAAATGTGGCTTGTGCAAATACTTGACTGAAAGTATGAACTGATTGGTCCTGTTCTGTAATTTTTATAGTTTATGTGTTCTGTGTTGCGTATTTGTGTGCGTCTTTATGTGTGTGTGTGTGTGTGTGTGTGTGTGTGTGTGTGTGTGTTTGTGTTGTGTCTGTGTGTGTGTATATATATATATATATATACATATATATATATATGTATATGTGTTTGTGTTTGAGTGTGTCTGTGTGTCTGTGTGTGTGTGTGTGTGTGTGTGTGTGTGTGTGTGTGTGTGTGTGTGTGAGTGTGTTTCATATTTGTTCGCGAGAGTGTAGTTGTATGTTTGATACTCTTAACGGTAACATGGATTTATGAGTGCTGCTTTGAGAGCGCAGAGAGAGAGAGAGAGAGAGAGAGAAAGTGAGAGAGAGAGAAGAGAGGGAGTGGAAAAATAAAAGGGGAGAGAGATACAAAGTACGAGAAATAATGATAAAGATGAAGAATTTAAAAAGCAAATGGAAAATTTAAAAAACATAAAAGAACTTTTCTGAACGAAGTTAAAACAACGGAGGTAACCAGTTAATAGACAATACTGAAAACTGAAACCTGGTCTAATCAGGATATAGCAGAAGGGATTAGTAAAACAAAAATAGACCAGGGCAATGTGTCTGAGAGATTTAACTTTTAATTATTGAGAATGAAATAATAATGAACTACAAGTGTCGTCTTTCTGCTGCCATTACGAAAGATATTTAGTTCCGCGGTAATATTTTTTTTTCACACCACTGTTGATATATTGCATTAACCTATTCAACGAACTGGTCGAAGAGGCTTAAATTACTACTAGTCAAAGAAACATAATATTATAGATCCAGATCTATGCGAGTAGACTTCATATGCAGCACCAGTCTCTTAGAAGACCGGGAGATTAGAAGATTATTGAAAGATACTGGGATTGAAAATCTAGTGTGAAAGGCATATAGTTGGTATCTGACCCATTTTTCACTTCAACCAACCATATGCCTTTCACAGTCACACTAGATTTTCATTCCCAGCATCTTTCATAGGTCTTCTAATCTCCTCTTCTGAAGAGCCAAACCTGAAATTTCGTCACAGACGATACTCTTTCTCTGTCATACTGTGCAAATCTTGTCCACGCACACCGCGTATGCCTAGCCAATAATGAGAAAACGCAGGCATTCGATCTGGCACTTAAGCAAATTACATGCACAGCACACTGACCAGACTAGTCACACCGGGAGTAATCAGCATATATTTTTTGTTGTTTTCTCCAAATGTTTGCATCCAAACCGTTATCCAATCATACCCCAAATACCCAAAATAAAAGAACTACAAATAATATTATGACTTTTGTTAAAAGTCTGGCTGTATTCTGTCGCTTCTTTGTGGGAGTTCTCGTTGTCACGAATATAAACAGGAATGGGAGCAGAATAATGACTCGTGTTGAAAAAAAAAAAAGAGTATCAGTTTGGATCATTCCCATCTAACTGGATATGGATGGGATTCTCAAATGAACAACAAAGACAAAATGTATCAATGATCCCTCTGATGAGAGATTCTTAGAGTCTGGTTTTTGTTTTTCTTCTCTCTTATACATAAAAATAGATAAGCTTGCTGTGACTAAATATTACGTTCTTTCACAGTCTCCTGCCGAATCTATGGCGTAATTTTCATAACAAAAAGGCTGAAAAGCTTAGAATAACGGAAGGACCAAAAAGCAAGGGCGGGAACTGACGCTGTTTTAGTTAATTTAGGTTAGGTTATTTCTCAACTCCCGAGAGATAATAAATGTGACGAAAAAGGTCCCAGATCCTAGGGGAGTCGCCCGTAGGCGGGTCAGCTGTTCGTACTATACAGAAATTGATTTTTTGCTGATAAATAAATTGTGGGTTTGGCCGGCGGTACATGGATGCGTNCCCGCCTCTGTCATTGTAAAGTCGTTTGTATAGTCACCTTGGCCTCGATGACCATGAACTATGGATGTCATTGAGATGAGGGGGGNAGGGGGAGAGGGCTTTAGTTTACTGCGTGCTAGCACGACGGCAAAAATATTATGTTAACATTGTTTCAATACCTCAATATTTCTTAAGGTATTTACAGAAAATATGGATGTACCTCGTCACGTGACAGTTCTTCGGAGTAAATAGTAACGACAACCCTTAATGGTTTAAAAAACAAAAAAAAAAGGAGATTCAAATGATCGTCACTGGTCAGTGTAGAGAAAAAAAGCCTTGATGGTGGGCCTTGATGGTGGAAGCGGGCTGAATACAAAATTGATTAGACTCTGTTTTTCCGTTATTTAAACCGTTGACTGCTTTATCATACGAGTACTCCCTCCTTTCCTTCGAACCGTGACTTGAAATAAACCCCTTAAATTGCTCTGAACTAAGCTGGCTTCCGCGGATTACTATGTGAACTAACCTACACCAATGAGCTGAACAAAGAGAGAAGATATCTCAGGTTTTTCCAAGATGTCTACCGAGACTACTTATTCCCTTGACCCAATGATTAAAAACTGAGCTCATTATTATACTACTTTTTTTGTGTCTGTTTGTCAGTGTGTCTGATTGTCAGATTCTGACTACTTTCCTGCCTGCCTGTCTGTCTGCCTGCCTGCAGACCTGCCTGCCTGCCTGCCTGCCTGCCTGCCTGCCTGCCTGCTTGCTTGAAATTACTTGAATGCATTTCTGCATAACTCTCTGCCTAAACGTCTCATTACTAACAGTTATACCTAGAAAGTATTTCTACCTCAAATGTGCAGGTGAAAAGAGCGAGCTTCACCCTTTGTATTGATGACAGGACGCATTTCCTCACCGCTCATATTATTATTATTATTATCACCTCTGGCACTATCAGTATATATATATATATATATAGCTGGAGTAAAGCCAAAATTACGGTGACCTTATCTCGAAGGTGTGGAAGACTCTCACTGTAACACCGCCAAAAAGCCAACTAGCGCGGGTGATTCTGAACATCAAGGGAAGGCTGAAAACCCAGTCAGTGCAGGTGATAGGGGACATCAAGAACAAAGGCATTCATTAAAGCACCACAGCGATCTCATATTAAACCCCCTCTAGTGTAGGAAGCAATCATAAAACTGCAAGAACGAACATAGTGATGATACAACTTCAAAGCATATCTAAACGTGAAGCTTCTATTGCGACCATAAAAATTACCCTGAAAATGAGGGCACTTTGTGAAGCACTTTGTTTAGAGAGGACCGTATTTTATGACAAGTACTTCATGATGTCAGGTCAGACTCAGGAAAACATAAAACGGCAGTGATTAAATTCATGATGTATTTTCTAGGTGTTCCGCGAACATTTTAGACAGAAAACAAATCACGTGGTGTGTCCGCATGCAAACAAAGCCGTACATGATCGATGATCACTTATCGGCGTGAGAACAATGAGGAGTTATGAGATAGTCATTATGCTGGTAGTTTCAAAGGGTGATCTTCTCTCTGGCTCCACCATTATTCGTCTGCATTAAAAATTCATGCCAATGGAGTCACCATATTTGTTTATTTTGAGGAACTTGGACCCTGTTTTTTATATCTAAGGCCTTTTGGGAAAAGGCCACAGTAGCTTGTACAGACTGAAAGATCGTGGCATTTTTTTAAATTTTGGAACACGTTTACTTGCTGGTTTTGCTGATTTGTTGGGGTTTTTTTTATTTTCCTGCATGAAGTGATGCCATGCAAAAAGTCAAACGTCGTTAGAAGAAAATAGCTACTGAATTTTTCATCAAATCTTATCACAAAGTTCTAAAGTCGTTCTTGCAATTTTGAAATCATTAGCAACTGGTAAAAAGTCACGACGTTTGTGACTGAACAACAACACAAAAAACAATGATGACTTCATCACTCGCGGTTTAGTTATGGTGGAAATGGAACAAAACGTGCGGCTTTCGGTTTTCTGCGTGGGGCTGACTGCTGACCGTTAGAAACTTTCTGCATTTTTTTTCTAAGTTCTCTGTGACAGGTCTTTTAGGACTGTCTGTGAAATTTAGTAGACGGCTTGCGGATTATTTTTTTTTCTATGTGACTGCAATACTTTGCTTTCACTGCTGATTAGCTGTCTTAAATGACTTTTTTTCACCGACGACTTTCTACTTTCTCTGCTTGCCACAGGCCTAAGCCACCTAGTCTTATGTTTTGTTCTTTCGAAACATTCCATGGAGCAAAAGAAAAAGAGCACTAAACCTGATGACGTCATTTCACATTGACATTCACGGACCGCACTTTTCCAAAAAAGACCAATTTCGCATGCAGACGACAACTAAATGTACGGCGCCGTAAATTTGGTCCCAATCGTTTACCAGGCTTAGCCGGGCCTGATTTGCCCGTGCGGCTATTTATCCGCCCACACTGGGAGAGGGGGAAGAAAGGTTGTTGACTTTAATATAACATGGTAAGGGTCAATCAGTCTTTAGCACTTTCGGCCAGAGTTCAATAGCAGGAGCGCTTTAGAGCTAAATGGCTGGATTCTAGGTCTATGCGCTGTCGCTTCTCTGTTCATGCCTGATGTTAAAGTTTTTGTCAGTGCCACAGAGTGGAACATGCACAGAATGTGTTAATTGGTATAAGTGACAGAGGAACCTGCCTCCCCACCTCCCTCCCCGGCCCCCATGTATCCAAGTGAATGTCATAGCTTTTATCCAGCGTGTATGTGACTGATGTGTTGTTGATTGCTTGTTGCTACATGCAGATGACTCCCTTTTGAGAGTATAGGTCTCCTTTCGATGATGGCGTTTCACGACTTCGGGAGAATTAAAGGTTATTTATGCTTCTGTGGATTAATTATTCTGTGGTCATTACTTCGTACATTATGGTTAAAATTTAGGGTCTGTCATCTTCCACAGTTTGATGTTCCATGGTCGGAGAAAGGAACAGATCAGTCTTCCTTTCCCTTCCTCAAAATGAAAAAAATCTTTTCACCCGCAAGAGATTCAGTGGGAAACCAGTGCTAAAAACCACCCAAAGTCCAACTTATCATCGTCATATAAATATGTTTGTGCTAAAAGTCTTGTTTCAGTTTCTTTAAGGGCAACACAGCCCTTTCTCAGAGTTTGCAATACTGAAAACAGGGTGCGCAACTCACCACCAGGAGTGCACTGGAATTTCTATGCAAACGTTTACGCCAAAGTACGCCATTTTTCTTTTCGATTAAGTGTGATGACCTTAGAACAAGTTATCTGCGATGGCATCTAGCATCTGTTTTTTGACAACAGTTTTCATCCACATCCCTTAGATAGCTCTTTGAATGTTCACACACGGGCTTTCCTGGATTTTCTGTCAAGACACAGAATTAGGATCAACTAAAAACTAAGAACACACTTCGATGTAAAATAAAATAAACTTTTGTTTCAAGACAGAAAACCCACAAAGCCACAAATAAGAACATGCATTGATGTATCGAAGAGATATTGGTTTCAATATCTGGTGTCAGATATCTTGTGCCATTGCAAATAATAGTTGATATGAGATCGTTGTCTTTTAATCAAGGAAACTGTACAATGAATTCAGTTTTTAAGTGAATATGATGTTGTTTTGATTATTATTGAATTCAGCCGGCTGCTGTGCACTTTTGCACAGAAACTCGAAATATACATTTCTGTGGTAGTGAGTTGCACATCATGGTTTCTATGTTACATGTTCTGGGAAAGGACCATGTGGTCCATTAATATTACTTGTTTGCGCTTCCACAGGATTCAAGATTTCGTTCCTGTTTGATTGCTTCTTAGCTGAATGATTGTAAACACACAAGAATAACTCGAAATCTTGACCAAACGTGGCTGAAAATCTGAGTGTGGTCTGGAATAGAAACCGGTACATTTTGGCGTGAATCTGATTAATAATCAAGCGAATTCTTTAAAGGTGTGTGTGTGTGTGTGTGTGTGTGTGTGTGTGTGTGTGTGTGTGTGTGTGTGTGTGTGTGAGAGAGAGAGAGAGAGAGAGAGCGAGAGAAAGAGAGGAGGAGGAAGGATAAAGATAAAGACTTTGTCCACAATGTGAGCTGTAGGTGTTGGACCTTAAACTTAGACGGAATAAATTAAAAACGTGATATATCATGACACCGAAAGAATTGCCCCGTAGGTGTCACTCGATACAAACAAATTAGTCAATTAGAAAATAAGAAGACAACAAGGAATGTAAGATTTGTTCATTTCCTATTGTAATGTGATCGGGCACGGTCTGCAGAGCCGCCATGCCTTAGGGTACACAGCTTCGTCAAATCACGTCATTTTGGCCTACAGACAGTCAGAACGTTAGAATGGGGTCGATATCATTAGCATAAAAGCTGCTAAAATGCTGTATAGCCTAGAGCATTTGTTTCAGATTTGCCTGTCTGTGCGCTGCCGTGCATATTCAGAGAGATGGTTTTTACAGAATGAAGATGTGAGAAAAATTCCACGACAAAACACTGCATCCACCATCAGCGTGTTATGATTAAGTAAAACGGCAGAATTGTCTGGATTCGTCATGCGTAAGGGGAGGGCATATTCTGACCACCTGACCCACTACATTCTCATGAACAGAACAAACCCGTATGATCTATTGCCAGATGTAGTGATAGATGAAATGGGTCAGGCTCAGCTCATAAAACAAGAAGGAAGTTATTGAATTTTAATGTATATCACACAAAAACATACATCTAAGACATAAAAAACTACAAGTTCGTAGGCTGCAAGTTATTCGTGTTACAAATGGCTCCAGCTCGTGATTTCGAAGCGTTCCTATTGTCTTCAAACATGTTACAGGTCATGTGCGTCACATTGGTGACGTAATGTTTTTCATGCGTTCATTAGCCAGCTAGTAGGAATATGAGCAGTTTATTTATGAAATAATTAAGGTTACAGACTTCTAATTGGATGAAAATAGCATGTTGTCATAGACCTTTCCTAATGAGCTAGGGTGATCACGTGATTCTCGAGCTATTTTTGGATCGGGACAGAGCGGTAACATCCGGTTTACCTTGTTTCAATATGACGGAAGAGGGAAACCTTCATCTGGCGATGAGACAGACATTTCCGGATATGGATACATAGTGAAATTGCGCAACACAAGTTAGGGGAAGAGAAATATTATCAAAAAATTGCTTTATTGCCATGCCCTATGTCCTGAAACACTTGCAAATTGATTTTTAAAAGTTTAGCTCCACTCGGTAAAAACTACCTGGCAGGATATTCATTTGCACCACGTGGCTGCAATTCCTATGTTGCAAATTTGCCCTGTTTCACATCTATTCACCTAAAACAGTTTTCTGGGGTCCCTACTCATATTGGCAATTTACACTTGAAAGCTTCATAGTAAGCAATATTGTGTAACGTAAGGTTTTTGCATCGATCAGAGCTAGCCTAGCATGGCGAAGCACAACAGTTTCTATCCATGTGTACTGGTCACCGGAAGTGAGTGTACCACCGGGTCTGCTAATGAATATTCCATGAGAAAGGTCTATATGCGTTAGGAAGACAGTTAAAAAAAATTGTGGAGAATGGGTCCTAGATTTGTGAACCTACCTGCGAATTAGTTTGCATTCTCTCCTGATTTTGTAAACTAAACCTGAAGTTTGAGTCATTCACTTCGATTTCATTATGGCCTTTTGTGCGGAGCACTTGTCATTAAGGAAACTTGTTAGCTTGTTTACGTATCGGTTCGTAGCTCGAAAACGAAATGAAATACCTATATTTTAAACATCATTTTTGAAACGCTCATTGAATTCTGCAAACTAATTTACAAAACTTAGAGATTGTGGAATTTCTTGTAAGTGACAGTAGAGAAAACAGTTTATTGGCTAAAAGAGGGAAATCGGAATAGGCTTCTATAACCTCTTATTGTCTTCAAACGTGACACAGGTCTTGTGCGTCAAATTGGTGACGTAGTATTTTTCATGCGTTCATCAGCCTGTGAGTAGGAATATGAGTACCTCATTATATAGAAAATAAAAATAATAGCTCATGGTTATGTCCAAACGTAGGCGGCACTGCAACCTGCTGGACGTATACACGTTGTACGTGGCGAGAAGGCGAGACCAAGTATCAAAGTTCAAAGTCTTTTATTAGGCTCTAGGACAATAACATAAACTCAATACATAAACTACAGACAATCAAAGAAAGTGAGGAGGGAGGGAATGAAATGAAGAAAGATAGATAGATAAAGAAAGGAAGAAATGAAAGAATAGATGCAGAAAGAAAAGAACGAAGGAAAGAAAGAAAGAAAGAAAAAAAGAGGGGAAGACAGAGAGACAAAGGAAAGAAAAAACTTTAAGCTAGAATTGTGGGCTAATCACTGTTACACACTGCAGTGCTGCAAATGAACTTGGCACACCGAATGACAGATTCAGCGTATTGTACATTAAATCTAGAACTACGATCATATCTTTAATGGTGATATCAAGACCTTCGCAATAGTTACAATAACCTTATAATGCTCTTTTCTTTCATGCTTCTAACTCATATTTACCCTGTGAGAGCCATGTTATTAGAATTTCGCTTTTCTAAACTGCCAAGGTAATTAATATAGTGATCAAGTCATCCTTGCGAAGCTGGTTTAGGAAGAACCAAATATTTCTCTTTTCTCACTGTGAAGCAAAAAAAAAAAGTGTAGGATCCTGGAAACTGTTGTAAGCGGACAAAAGGCATTTTGTTATGGAATCTATGCATTATGACTGGAACTGGTGAGCTGGAAGCCTAATGATAAGTAATTACAGTTAGTCACGCAAAATAACGACAGTCACATGTCAAGCTAACGACATGACCAGATCGATATTCTCTATGCATAGTGATGTATGCCCTATGCAAGACGTTTAAGACATAATCATTGTACTCAGACAGTGCTGAAATATTTTCGGCGAGGTAGGACAAAACTGGTTCAGGTCCCAAAGGCGTCACTGATATATGAGCCTCTGTATCTGGTAATAAAGGCAACGCCCATTATGATTCTGAGATGCGATAATAATTCAATGCCACAGAGACGAATAACGATAATAGGGTAAAATTCATAGTCGCGCCATGCGACGGTTTCCGTAGAAAGGCAAACCTCGTCTGTAAATGGTCGTGAACGCTGTCTTGACTCAGATGGATTTGCCGTCATAAGATAAGATAAGATAAGATAAGATAAGATAAGATAAGATAACTTTATTGGTCCATATTCTGGAAAATTGTTTTGTATCAATCCACTTTTGTCTGTTTGGTATCATAGTCTCTTTGAGTAGTTGACCTGTTCAGAGACTTCCTAACAAGTCAAACACATTCTTGTGTAGACAAATAAGAATTAGACTTATGAAATTTTCAAATCAAGATAAGGGATCTTTTTAGATTTTATTTTTTCTTGTCCGAAACTTGAGCAGGACTACTCCTCATCTAACTTGGTGTTTATTCGTAATGTTATATAAATGATTGTCATTTTGGATTGGTATGTCTTTAAAATCGGTACGGTCGAGTTTGTCTTGAGCCATTCATCCAGTAAACTTTCTATTTTATCCCTCTAAAGAGGCCCTCCCGGGATGATAGGAGAATTAACTAAACTGAATACTGGAGGACTTTTTTCTTTTCGAATTTCATGAGTAAAATTTTTCATACTGCATCGGAACTGCAGCTTGTTAGTTAACTATCCCGCAAACGAGGGTTTAAAAAACCCAAAAGATTCGTCCAAACCAGCAAAGTTAAGAATAAAGAAATTGCCCTTCAATATTTAAAATACTCTGATCACACTGGAGATATTATAAAATGTGTACGAACTTTCAGACGTGATCCTTCCTCGGGTTAAACAGATACTGAAATACATGACTAAAAGGAGACGTAGGATAAGTGAAATTAAAAGCGTTCACAGAGATAGTAATGTGAAAACAAAGAGAGTAGGCTAAAAGTATATACATATCGCAGAACTATGAGAAAGACTAGTATAGTTGAGCAGAACTATGACTACTCTTACCATCACCAACACCATCACCACTTGAAATAATGATGAAAAAAGCTAGAAAGTCCCGTAAAACCCGGCACTTGTAAAAGAATTAGTAAACGGCGCCATAATACACTTTAATGCGATATTACAATTACTACTATAAGATCAATAATATTGCGCCAAATTTCGGGTCCATCACAACCACCGCCTCTGTCAATATGGGTCTATCTGGTTGTCCGAACGAATCTACTGGCGTTCTGTATATTATACACGGTTTCATTGCATCTTCACACGTCCCGCGTTGAATTCGGCCGATTGTCTGTATTATTGGTAATCTGATCAGATCGAAATTTTCTCCTTCCTTCCAAAAAATATAATAAATATTTATCATAAATATTACGCAGCTGAGCACAGAAGCAGCCTGGAGCCATCTATTATTAAAACAAAATGTCAAGGACACGGGCTTAACGAAAAGCAGAGTAAAGTATACCCTCAGGCATATATAGATTCGTGCTCTATGTCTGATGTCTTCTGGTGGTATAAATATGTCTCTCGTCAAGAGTAATTTTGAATCCAGCATCTGAATTATTGGTCTAGAAGCGTCATTTCGACTGGCAATGAGACATAATAGATTTGACGTTGAAGATGGTTTACTAAATTATAATATATGTACATGTAGGTGTACTATAGATGTTTGCCTTTCTTTTCTTCTAGGATTTCTCTGTAGTGAAACAGATTAGTGACTCGAAATTTCTATAGGTGGTCAAAGGGCATTTTGTAAATGTTTTGTTGATTTTTTTTCTTTTTATTGAGGTTGTTGTTGTTGTTGTTGTTGTTGTTGTTGTTGTTGTTGTTATTGACCTTGTTGTTGTTGTTGTTGTTGTTGTTGTTGTTGTTGTTGTTGTTGTTGATTACCGCGAGGTTTTCTCATTTATTTAAGGGAGTAGAAGTCAGAGTATTTTGGAATGATGTCACAGCTGCTCTCTGATGTAACAAATGTGCTGCAGACAGCAGAATCGTTTTGGGATTACTATTTCTATACATATTATTTTTACTAGTAATAAATACTTCGACAAACCTTTGACAAAACGTTTTTAAAAAATAATTTTTCACGAGTCAAGCTCAATTCACGAAATTCGCAAACACTAGATCCTCACGTTCTAGAAAAAAAATATTAAGTGTATAGCGATGAGAACAGAACCTCGTCCATGGAAACAGGTCACTGGCTTACTGAGAAGCCAAGATTATCAAGGGACACAAAAGATGTGGTCTCTTCCACTCCATCACCCATTAGCTTTCAAAGTGAGATCTTAGTACAATATTACAGTACAGTACATTTGCAGTATGTACAGTACAGTGCAGTGCAGTTGCAGTGTAGTTGCAGTGCAGTGCAGTGCAGTGCAGTGCAGTGCAGTGCAGTGCAGTGCAGTGCAGTGCAGTACAGTACTACACCATTCCTCTCCCATCTCCTCTCACCTACTTTATGGACACATGATCGATGTCCATCCCTTTCCTCCCACTTTGCACATCTTTTCCCAGATCGAAACTAAGAACAACCCATTTCCTAAACAAAATGTTCGCCCATTCTGGTCGTAATGAGCTTGGGTCAACACTCTTAGTGCTTCCGCACTCTGGAAATGTTTTCATAACGCTCTAAGCCTGAATCGTTTCTACCGTATGCCATAGTCATTCGCCCCTGCTTTAAACTGATATATTGTGATGCTTCAATCTGCTACATTTTTATGTTTTAAATTGCCACATTTTTAGGCTTTAAACTGTTATATTTTTAAGCTGTAAACTGTCACATTTTTGGTGCTTTAAACTGCCATATTTTTTTTGCGTTAAACTGCTATATTTTTAAGCTGTAAATTGCGATATTTAATTTTGTGTGCCTTCCTTTGTCACTTCTGTTTTTCTCTGCAATTCTATTTTTGTTCCTAGTATGTCTCCCTTGTTAAGTCTTGTTACATTTTCCGCTGCCTGATGTGGGAAACTTTTTTCTCAACAAATAATTATCACTCCTCCCCCACTCTCCTCCTCCCTCTCCCAACCCCCCACCCATAAATCTATACACACACACCAATTAGAAATGGTCAGTTACACGATTTCTCAAGTCGAGCGCAAGATGAGGAACGGCAATTTGAGCACTGGTTTGGTCAATTAGTAATCAAGTTGGTATGTGCATGATAGGTGACGTAATTAACCAAATATTTGACCAACTCAAGTTAGATGTGCGCGGAAGACCCCACTCACTCATGCATGTCTCTCGCATTACTATTTTTATTTTATTTTATACCATATTCCATGCGCAGTTTTGCACAATATTTACTGATAATGCATAACAGGGTAGTTATTGTTTGTCTGTATAAATGTTAACAATCGAAAGTCTAAATATGTAGTTGTGTCAGAGGCGTCAATGCCGATTTCGGCACAGGCAGCCAGTGGGTACCCTCACTTTGTATACGAGGCCACTTTAAATGGTGAAATTTTACTGGGAAGGGAGAAGCTGCAAATACACCAGTTATTTCAAAACGAGACTATACTTGAATCTAGATTTATTAAGAAGTGTTTATGTATTTTTAATTCGGATCAAACTAATCCAGTGTGCCCGGTTCGAACACGTGGAATTTCCGAATTCGTGGGCTGTGCTCAAACACACTTGATTGAGGGCATATTCGATCCCCTATATTTCATTGGCTATATGAATGACGTGAATTCGAGAGTCGGATTTGGATTCAGATTCGGATTTATGTTCGCCGAATCTGCGGTGGGGATTCTGGGAGTTTCAGATGGTTGGTTACGTCGGGGGATGGGGCTTTGAAGCAGTAATTCCCTCTGCCTATCTCTCTCTCTCTCTCTCTCTCTCTCTCTCTCTCTCTCTCCTCTCTCTCTCTCTCTCTCTCTCTCTCTCTCTCTCTCTCGCTTTACCTATCTCTTTCTCTCTCCTCTTCCTCCATCAAACACCATTTTGCCCCTGTTCCTCGGTCTTCCCACCCCTCACAAAAAAAAAAAAGCAAAAAAAAAAAAAANAAAAAAAAAAAAAAAAAAAAAAAAAAAACCACTAAATTTCCCAGTAAACGAGAATACCACTGTAAGCACTTTGCGCCAGTCGTGTCGACGTCGGCGGTTCCTGCAATTTAATTCAATTTTCCCCCTCCACTTTTGTGGCTCTCCCTGTCGCCCCAGAACTTTGTTATTGAATAAATTCTTTTCTTTAAGTTACGCCTGTCCTGTCTTTTTTATTCTTTCCAAATAAAAAAAAACTAAAGAAAACAAAAGCGCAGCTGTTAAGAGAAAGAACGGGAAGACGTGATAAAATGAGGATGGAATTAGGCGAAATGGCAGACGACTACACGTTTCCAAAATCGATGCAAAGCCAAGTACTTTTTCTGCGTATCGATACCGATACCGAGTATTTCGTGTCAATCGTGACTGCAACTAAACTGAAGCGTGTGTTATCTATATCCATCATGTAAGAAATGATGTAAAATTCAAACAAATCGCGACTATAATAAGATTTAATAAGGCGGGTCTTGATGTTTGGTGCAAAGTTGCAGCACAACTCTAGCTATTAGCAACACTTCTACTTCGCCGGAAAACAGCTGAAAAATACATGTCCAGCTGTCTGACGACTAGTTCTTCTTTTCAAGTGATGACTTTGCTGCTGAAAAAGCAAAAAAACAACGTCACACTACTCGATACTATATAGCATTCGTAATTGCCTATACCAATACCAGAAACTGATCGGCATTTTTTAGTCCTCGGGATCGATACCTGTCCAGCACTAATGTGGGAAGGTTAACAGTGGCCTGCGATCGAGTCGACGCATTGACTGGTGCCACCGAGATGAGAAAGATAGAAAGTGGAAAGTGATTGGAAGGGAGGGGCTGAGGAAAAACAGAAAAAAAAAAACATCAATTGGAGATGATTCAACAAAGGGCGTAACACTGAAAAATGGTCAAATGGATGAACTAGTGTGAAGTCGTTTCTTGGATTTTCAGGCAAATTTTATCAACTCATTCTGCGGTCTTCTGAGGTCATCATTTCCTTTTATTTATATAGATGGCGCCTATGCCTAAGTATAAAAGACCGAAGCCATGTTGTTTTTCTATTCACAATACACATAGAACGTGCCAGGGCAGAACTCTGCGATTCTGCCTTGAAACGGCCGCTATAAAACCGTTTGTTCGGTTATCGACAAAACACATAAGAAACAATTCAGTTCACAGATTAACTGTACTTTGGCAATGGGTAGATCCATAATTGTTGGCGTTAAGCGTGCGAACCAAGACATTTGGTGGGAGTAATGTAATTTCTGAGAAAGTTAAGGATTTAAAAACTGAAAGGGTCTCGAGGACAAATATTTTGCTATATGATGTCATGACCTAAAATGAAATGGTCATTGGTTACAATGTCCACATCATTTATCATCGTCATGACAAAAATGTTAGAACTGCAGCTCTGGTGCATAATTCAAGGAAAAGGCTTCAGAGAGATCGATATTTTCAAATCTCTACTAACGAGAATAATCACGACTCCACTATCGTCGATAGTCATAATAATATCAAATCTAAACGTGACAATGATTCTTTGAGATAATGTTGGATTTTAAGATCAAAGGTTGCAAAAAATGGGTCCTTTTGGAAATCGAAATTCAGATTGGCTCAGCTGGATATTGATAGCATTTACATTGGCATCAACCATGTTTTGACATTGTCGGGAGTCATTTTAGATTCAAAGTAGTCATTCAAATTTGGGTCTAAAAATTTTTGATTAACAAAAACAAAAACAGAAAAGAACACTAAAAAAAATGAAAGTCATTAAAACAGCAGTTTCAACAATATTATCTTACTCAGCATTCCGATGCGAGTACTGACTTGGATCGTTATTACTCACATTTGATATCGAATAATGCACAGCCAAGTGAAATTGTGACTTGTGCCACTAAATATAACAAGATAGAGACTAGAGGCCGTCAGATAAATTTTACAAAGACTGATAAAATTGAATCCAATTCGTTGAAAAGAAATTAGCAGTGCATTCAGATAATATATATTTGTGTACAATATTAATTCATTGAAAACAGACCTGAATTTGAGATTTAAATTCCCTTAAGAGTTATATAATCTTAATATGAATAAAAATGAACATCCCATTACACTGGGCCTCTTGAGAAAACAACAACGACAGCAACAAAACTACCTGCCTGACCCAAAAGCCGAACCCACAAACCTGAAATCTTGATAGCACTTTGGTCTGTGTCGACGGCGCACAAGCCGCTCTTCAATTTTCGGACAATGTAGACAGAGACCAATCATCTTGTAAAGCGGAAAAGGAGGAGGGGAAGAGAAGGTGAGGCAAAGGATAGAATGGTCATGAAAGGAAGATTTATAATGGAACAATTAAGGAATGCTAATGTAAAACACAACAATTTGAAAGCACAAGGTGAAAAATCAAAGAAAATTCACAGAATCACAAGGTTAAGGGAAGGGAGGAAAAACTCTGCGTGGAGGAAAATGACTTTAAAATGAGCAATGGGAAGGGGAGACAATTTGAGACGGAAAGGCCCAAATGGGACGTAACTCAGACTAAAAAGCGCGAACGGAAGGGGAAGGGAAAAGACTGAAAAGGGAAAGCGATCGTTACGTCTGATGATGGCATCTTAATTTGATCTAAGGCTCGAAAAACACGTGATTTCCCCCTCTAAAACCTACAACCGCAGGTCGACATTTTGAACCTAATCCGCGCTAAGGACTTTTTCGGGGGTCTCCCTCGGTCCTGCCCTCTCTGACAGGACCGGTGTGAATGGCGGGCAGTCTCGGGGGATAGCCCTGGGGCGCTTCAGAATGAAAGCTTTAAAAGACGAGATAGCTTCCGGTCTGCATAGTTTCTGTCGGTAGCAATGAAACAAAAAGAACCACTAGCAAAAATCTCAACCTCAGAAAGCACTACTAAGTGGAGACAGCTGGAAAACGAGACATGCCCATTTTTTTTTTCATTATTATTTGGTTGCTACGGGGTTGCAGAATTGCATGCAGTATTTAAGTGGGTGCTTTATCCTTTAAGTATAGACTAGATCTAGTAGTGTTAACTTTGCACTGGGTTTTAACCTCCTTTTTTTTTTTTTAATCACAGTTACAACCACATTAGATAAGAAGCGTGGGGCCTTGCCAGGCCACCGACAAGAGGATGCCCTTTAAGCACTTCAAAAGTACCCCAAGAGAGACCTGCAGCTAGCTGGATTCGAACCCGGGACCTTTCGCACCAAGTGACAAATGCTCAATGTCTCGATCATCTTGACGGTCGCAAAGCTCGATGATATGGGTATAGGTCTAGGAACAATATAGTGGAATCCCATCTATTACGGACACGATTATAACGGGAATCCGATTATAACGGCTTAACCCCATTACCGTCATCACCCTCCTCTGTGTTACTGCTAAATTAGCCGTACTATTACGGACCTGGAAGAGTGGAAATCCGGCTGCTACGGCATAACATGCTCATTCTTGTACATGTGTTTGTCTAAACATGGTTGAACATAGATCCATGAGCACAGAAGGAGTAGAAATCTCAGGTCACGGGGGGTTTTAGCAAGACATTACATAGTTATTTCAGATAAAATTAAGCAGTCACCGTTAATTGCCTAGGCCCATCGTTTTGGTCACTTAAGATACTCAGAACTAATAGCTGAGTGATGTGAGGAAAGGGTATAAAGTGGATTTCCAAGGCATACTAGTGTAATATCCTACCCGAACAACAACAACAACAACAACAACAACAACAACAACAACAACAACATAAAAAAGCGGAACCCACAAGTCACAGGCTTGGCAGTTCTTTGGATCACGGGAACAACTCATAGCCACATTTATATCATTCAGCAGATCTTAACCACACCGCCCCCTTTCTACTATGCATATTTTGGCTGCAGCTGTGCCAAGGGTGTGGGTGTGTGCAGGAGGAGGGGGAGGAGAAGTGGGGGTGAGGATGGGTTACGGCCCATCCCAAAGGGACCACAGAGAAACTCCCACGGTTTGCATTTTCCCATCCCCAGCAGTCTGTTGCCAGCCTGGTGTGAAATGGTTGGCGTCAATATTCTTGATGGTGAGAGGTGCTAGGTTTGCAGTTCTGCAGCTCTGTGGACTGCAAATTTAATGACTAGACGGCGAGGGTGCATATGTAATCTGACGAGGAAGCTAGTGTGTTTAATTATTAGCCGTTAGCCAAAGAAGCTTTGCACATTCTGTGACAAATTATGGAGGAGTGTAATAATAAGATTTGACATTTACATCCACAGAAACAGACACAGACACAGGCACACAGACACAGACAAACACAAACACACACACACACACACACACACACACACACACACACACACACACATACATACATACATACATACACACACAAAGAGAGAGAGAGAGAGAGAGAGAGAGAGTATAATAATAATACTTTATTTGGAAAAACTACCCCTTTACAGAGGGGCTTTCACTGGTCGGGGTTACCAGCGAAACGTCCACTATACAATACAATAAACGTGTCTATTTAAAGTATCTATTTACATATAGAGATGTACAATCCATAAGCTTACATTCATTTCATTAAAAAGCGTTCTTTGTTATAAGGTCTCCATCTCGCACAGCCGTTTAAAATGTTATTCTACAACAGTTATATTTTTGAATTTTTTTCTTGTTAGGCTGTCGAGTCGACTCATGAAATTATTAATACAAGGCTCTGAGTCTAAAAAGAGGATGGTTTTAGTAAAACTGAACAATTGTAAAAAAATCGTTAAATACACTCTCACATTCCTATAATATGCATAAAATCTGTAGTTCTTGATAGAAATTTCTTCTTATGTCCTCATACTTCTTACATTGAAAAAGCATATTATGTACAAAATCTTCTTTCATACCCAAATCACAACTCTGGCATTCATCGTTTTCTCTCATTTTCAGTCTTTTAAGATCAGCATTTAGACCTAAAATCCCTGTGCGTGCATTAAATTTAATTTGACATAAAACACAGCCATATGGATTTCTCAAGTATGATTTCATTTTAAAATTCTTGCATTTAGTAAATTTAGTAAAATAGTCACAGATAATACAGCTGTCCCTATATTTGTATGTGATTAAACATGTCAAATTCATTTAAGTTGGGTGGTTTTCATATTCTTGGAACTGCGGAGCCTTCTCTCATGAAAACTGCTGCTGTGCCGGTTTCACTGTTTCAATACTTAAGTTTCTCTCTCTCTCTCTCTCTCTCTCTCTCTCTCTCCCCTTATCGGTCCACATGATTTTGTTTTTGTAACAATCTGTTCATTCTCCTGCTATTTTTTTGTTCCTGACGACCTAAATGATTTTTCATGAAAATTTTCATTCTCTCTCCCTCTCTCTTTCTCTCCCTCTCTCTCTCTCTTTCTCCTGTCTTCTTTTCACTCTTTCTTCGTGTGAGTGCTTATCTCGGCTTTCCTGAGAGATTTTTGGTTTCTTTACCGTGTTCAGGACACTACTGTCTCTTTCCATCTTTCAGACTCTTCCCTCAAGAGACTCATTCTCTGATGATTTTCTCGCCCTCTCTCCTTCTTTCCCTTTGCTTCGTTGCTTCCTGGTGATATGCGGTGTTTCCACACTGAACCTATAGACTATCGTACTAATAAACGGTTCAGAACATTAGCGCAAAGTTGTGTTGAAAGGAACATATTAGTTCTTTAGTAACTTTGGTAAAGACCAGACGCTTTCGTGGATCTACTCACGGCAATATCTAATTGATTTAGTACTTCGCACCAGGACAACACGCTCCAAAAACACCAATCTGTTAAACGGCCGTAATGCATTTTCATTACCCGCATAATCCTGTTTGGTCTTAAATATCGGTTTAAAATGACAACCGGGCAAGTTTGATTATGTTTTCTCGTGTCAACATCGGCCAGGTTTGCTCGCTGAGATATGCCTTGAAATTATTGAAAGTGGCTATCGATTCGCTGGCGCCTAGCAGCGTTAAGTGAGATAGTCCTTTGGCTGCTATTACCACACCTTCAACGGTTAGTTTAGCGTTTTAGACACAGGAGAGGGCGGGCAATAAACAGGATTTTCTGAGAGTGTTACTGTGATAGCACCGATTTTGTTCAGAGCTCGTTCTTTCTATCTTTCAACCTGTTTTCTTTATTTTTTTTCTACCGCCTTTAGCACTTATTATGTCGAGATATTTTGTTAATTAACTTAACCTCTTCTGTTAGCTTCCGCCTTTCTACCTTCATGCCTGGTTGCCTGCATTCCTTTTTATCTGTCATTCTACCCCTCCCCTCTCTTCTGTCTTCCTTGTTTCAACATAATAATTGCGTCGAACAATTTTCTTAAAGACTTCTTTAACGCCTTGGCTTCCTCCCTCCCTTCCTTCCTACCTGCATATCTCCTTCGCTCCTTCTATCCTTGATTAATCGTATCTTCCTCTGAACTTCCTCAGGTTTTTACATCCTTTGTCTCTTTCATCGACTACTATCATATTATTACAATGCTTCCTAACAACGAATTTCACCCTCCCTTCCCTCTTTCTTCTCGCTTTCCTGTATTCCTTTCTGCTTTTTCTTCATTGCCTTCCTGCCATTCTTGCTTCCGTTCTTGCTCCACTAGAAATCTTCTCTCTTCATATACTCAGACTCATTCCTTCCTCTCTTCCTAGTCTTTCCTTCTTGCCTCTTTTTGCCTACACTCCCTGCACATACGACTCATTTTCTTCCTTAGTTCCTTTATTTTTTCTTTCCTCCCTTCCTGATATGTTCGTCTTTGTCCTTCAGAGGAACCAGAAAGAGCCAACACCATTGCCGGATTGTCCTCCAGACTGTGGGATATTGCTATGACCTCTGTGAACCTTCCACCCTGACGCGTCCATACCCCGAAATCTAATCACTTATACAGCAGTTTCACATCACGGAATATGGCACTGATCTCTCTGTCCTCTCCATTTCTGTCGTATTCTACCTTTTTTCTTTCTCTCTGTATGTCTCTTTTTCTCCCTTATAGTTTTTCTCTTGCCCAAGTGTTCTGTGTTTCTCTTCTTCCCGATGCCCCATGTCCTCTCCTCTCTCTATCTGCCCTACCCACTTTGTAACCCTTTTCCTCTTTATCCCTTCTTGCGTTTCTCCTGTTTATTTCCATTTGTGCCTTCTCTTTATCTTTCCTTCCCTCTTCCTAAATAGCTCATCCCCTTGTTCTACTCCTTTCTCTTTACCATTCCATATCCCATATTCCGTTCCCTCTCTCCTTGCCCTTTCTTTATGTCCAGCTTTATCTTTCCTCTTTCGTCTTCCCTGTTCCCCATTCTCTCTTTTCTCTCCCCTCTGTCCTCTTCGTCCTCCATCTAATGTCCATCTCTGTCTCCTTCTCTTCTGCACTTTTAGATTTTATTCATTTGTTCCAGCACCATTAGCTCTTGAGAAGTACACAGGAGTGTGGCCAAGGGCTATTCTAATTCTGATTTCATAGACCGTGAAATAATGACATTAAACTATTTCTGGCTCTCTCTCTCTCTCTCTCTCTCTCTCTCTCTCTCTCTCTCTCTCTCTTCCCTCTCTCTCTCCCTTTCCCTCTCACTCTCCCTCCCCCATGCCCCACCCCATCTCCTCTTCGACACTTTTTTTTTGTTTCAGTGTGGTATGAAGCAATGTTTTGGGTTTGGCAATAACTTATATCTGATAGATCATCAAAAATGGCATTATTCTAAATATCGTTCAAAAGTCAATAATTTCGTTGTCGATATCAAAATTCGACCTCCAGAATTTCGATTTTTTTTTTCTATACTTTCAATGTAAGCAAAGGAAGTAGTTTTCTTGGTGTATAATACCTGAACTGTCCTTGCAGCAAAAACAAACTAATGATACGGGTCCGATGCGTTATGTTCATAAAAGAATATTTTACAAATTCTTTTAGAGCTTCAGTGACATAATTGTTCATAACATGGTGGTGGTTTTTTTTTGTTGTTTTCTCTAATCATTGGATGGTATGGTGCAATTAAAATGATCGATAATCATGACAGAGATGAAAATAATATTTCTTTTACTGAAAGTAAGATTTCTTTTTCTGTGCATGGTTAAATATCGTAAAAACTGAAATCTTTTTATAACCCGCTACAGTCAATGTGAATTAAGGAAGCTACTGTGATCCTGAAGTAGAGAAATGATGAATGGAGATAATGAGAGTTTGAGCGAATGTATAATAAAGCAAACAAAAAAAAAAAGGGGGGGGATGATGAAAAGAAAGTGAAACATGCATGTCCATAGTGCCTTCAAGGAATAAAATACTTTCTGTACTCATATGCTTCTCTTAAGATCAAATTCAACTACTTCAGTCATTCATTCATTTAGCCTTCAACTTACTTAGATACCTANATATCATTATATTATATTATATTATATTATATTATGAAATGCCATTGAAAGTATGAGTTTGCATTCGTCACCTTCAGCAACTTAGACTGACCTGAGGCAATATGACACAGTACGGCGCTGAACAGCCAACAACACTGCAAGGCCATATCTGCCTGCACAAATGCATGACAAAACTGAAAACTATGGATGGTTATATAATAATATACACCACGCTCGTACTGTCTGCTTTTATGTTTATAGACCTACATAGGTCCGTCCACAGTTGACAACACAGAGATCAGTAAGAGTGACCCTGGTAACTAAGACCTCAAAGGTCCGATACACAGTGAACTCCAAGGTTGCTGTATAAGCATACTGAAAAAGACATTCATTATTTTTATTCATCTATTTATTTACTTATTTATTTACTTATTTATTTATTTATTTTATTATTTATTTATATTTCCCTCCTTTTTCTTTCTTTTATTTGTTTATGTGTTTGTTGGGTTTCTCCTATTTGTTGATGTATACTTTGCCCTAACATAATGTCTAGTTTCAGTTGTTGTTTTTTTTTAATCTATTGTATGGTAGTTATTGTTATTTAAATTATGTTATTTTTAATATCTTTATATAGTACAGATAGTTTTTATACAGGTACAATAATTGGTGTGTATAAAATTCACGGATAGTCTGAGCCCCCCCC
>JAWQUT010000340.1:488673-507877 GCA_033807755.1 Ellobium chinense
CACACACACACACACACACACACACACACACACACACACACACACATATACGCACACACCCACCGAGTCGCAAAGGAAAGATACTGTTTTAAAAAAACAGGCTGGGTGGGAAGAATATCGGATACATTTTGCAACAAGACTTAAGAAACCAAATCTTTGGTTTGTACATTTTGTATTGTCAATAACTAACTGGAGTCTATATCATTCTTTCGGAATGCGCTACAATAGAGTTTAACAAAAACAGTCTTTCTTTCTTTCTTTCTTTCTTTCTTTCTTTCTTTCTTTCTTTCTTTCTTTCCGTCTCTCTCTCTCCCTCTCTCTCTCTCTCTCTCTCTCTCTCTCTCTCTCTCACACACACACACACACACACACACACACACACACACACACACATGCATACACACAGAAGATTCTAGCAGTTACACGAATAGCACAAATTCTAGAAAGGGTCATTCTTTGGAAGCTGCGTAACAAATGATGCAGAATTTAATGGAACGAACTCGGTCAATGGGGGTTCTTTCTTTCTTTCTTTCTTTCTTTCTTTCTTTCTTTCTTTCTTTCTTTTTTAATTCTTTCTTTTTTCTTTCATTCTTTCTTTTTTTTTTCTTTCTTTCTTTCTTTCTTTCTTTCTTTCTTTCTTTCTTTCTTTCTTTCTTTCTTTTTCCTTTCTTTTTTTCTTTCTCTCTTTCTTTTTTTCTCTCACCCTCTCTCTTTCTCTCCCTCTCACATACATAAGGAACATTCTAGCAGTTATAGGAATAATACAAATTACACGAAGGTTCATTCCGCGGAGGCTGTCTTGCCAGTTACAATTTATTATATCCTGCAGCCAGTTAAACTAAGGCTTATTATGTCTCTTCAGTAGGAAGCCAGATATGAGGGTCAGAATATAATCAGTTTCTTCCGGTATAAAATGTTTGACTGCTGATAAAACCGAAAGTCAATTCAGTTCTGACCTAGAAAAATACTACTTTAAATTAACATGTAATATGTAGGGTATTTCTGGGGTACTTTTGAGATAGCTTAGACCACTTCTTATTCGATAGAATAAAATAGTTCTTCATTGGGATTTGTCTCAGAAGTTTTCATATTTCGCGGGGAAGGATATAACCCCCTAACCTGTTATAGCGACCTGAACTTGGGCCAGAATTCACTAGGCAAAAGCATTTTTCCAACCAAATAAAAAAAACTTGTATTAGGCCTTTATATGATGTCAAGAACTTGAAACACAGAGGAGGTCTAAATGTGATTAAACGCCAAATTATGTCAAAATCATTTTCTTAAATGGTTATGTTGCTTTATGTTGCATAGAAGGCAGGCAAATGTAAACGGTTTGTATTTCTGATTTTAATGGTAAATGAGCACACACAACTCCATGGAATGTCCCAACTGGTGTATCACAGCATCTCAGTTCCACTTACCTGGGATTTTCCAGCGATAATGGAAATGAAGTCTGAAAGTTGCCGAAGAGTTATCATACGTTCACCAAGGACCTCTTCAAATGTCGTCACCTCTTGCCCAATAGAAATGAGAGCTCGTGTTGTTATCAATGTATTGTCTTCCTTTTCCAGTTCAACTACATCGTTTGAGTCCACTTCCAGATAGAAACTTAATGAAATGTTCACTTCAGATGTCACGAGCAAAAAAATACCAACCGTTTTCGCTTAGTTTTGCCGGGTTTTCTGGTGAGATATTGGCTGCAGACTATAGCTGTGTAAAAAAAGGCAATTTCACCTCAGAGAAATTCATTGGACCTGCAGACTATAGCTGTGTAGAAAAACGCAATTTCACCTCAGAGAAATTCATTGGACAACAGCTTATCTCGAATAATTTACAAAGGTTTGATTTTCGCTATTAGGCGCAAAATTTACTGTTTTCTTATAATTTAGTATTATATAAAAGTTTTACAAAATGTCATCCTCCTCTGAAAAAAATTTAAAAAAATGGTAACTGAAGAAGATTGTATGAAATCATTATATTCCCCGGAATCACATTTCGAACTTCCCGATTTTCGTCAATGAAATGTGAATAATATAGCCTAAGGGGTTTGCCAGCTTCATTCTTTCAGATACGAGATAGTGTTAACGCACAGTATTCCAGACTTTAGAGCAAGAGAACGTCACTTTCCCGACAACCATATGATTCCTCGAATCGAAGCATCATCACCCATTCCTACAAGCTGTACTCGTTTTTACAAAATATCGTTGGATATCAGTCACCCTAATACAATTTTACTTACACCGCATTTTCTTTTACATCGAACTACTGAAATTCAGTTTTGTTTTCACAATAAAACAATTTATGGATCTGTTTAAATGAAAAAACAAATTCAGAGACGTGACCATGTAGTACACAATTTCATTTTTATTTCCTAGCCATGTGACAAGGTTTATACAGTATAGCAGCTATACTCGTTATATGAGGTAAACATTTATATCGCCAGCCTAGTGCAAAAAGATGCTACCTTTACAACGGCTGTAAACGATAATCACATTGCATTTTTAATTCCGTTGACTTGGAACTTACAAAGGAAGAAGAATATTCAAGTCCATCTGATGTGGAATATCTCACAATATTTGGATTATTTACAGAAAGAAACCATATTATTGGCTGTTTTGAAGTCTGAAATGATTGGATTAGCGTTACTTTAAAGACTTGCTATTCAACCACCCAGAGCTCAAAAAATAAAAATCGTTGCCTTAGGTCTCTTTTCGTTTCATGACAATATTTTTAGGCACAGATCAGCCTAATATAATGCTTAAGTCAGTAACATTTTGGTCGCTCTGTTGATAACTGAAAAAATATATTTCGCTCAGTGTTATTTTTTTCACATCTATTGCTATTAATCGTTTTCAGTTGCATTTTATGGACTGAATGACTTGGGGCAAATCAAGTTTGGTAGTGACTATGTATCATTTAAAAATTTACCTTGTTTTTCAAACAAGAATTTCTCTTAAATCCTTGCAGCACCCAAAATTCATGTAGCAGATTAAGAAATATTCAAGAAAACGTACTATTAAGTTACTTGTTGCAAAGACATACTTGCATTGTTACGTGACACATTTGTTACTCGTTAAAAATTACGAAAAGATAGTTTATGTTTACGAAATAAAAATCGACCTTATATAAGACTACATTTTGCAACACCCAAGATGTCAGAATATGCCCTTATTCCACACACCATTACCGGTGCACTCGAATGTTCGGAGTAAGAAATGATAATGCAGCATAAATACCCATGCAACCACAATCACATGAAAATGTATAACTATCACTGTCAAATAATATTCAAGACTCATACGATATTCAATTTGTTAAGGAAAAAATTGATTTTTTTTTTTCATGTCATATTTCAACTTGAAAATGAAGCAGATAGACGACACAGTTGGGTCAGATAGGTATTACAAATCATCTTCATTATTTTTCCTTTTTTAATAGAAAAATACTCCCTCATAAACTATGGTACAAAGGTAGCGTCACATACTAACTAAAATATAGTGATACGATCAGTCTAATTCTGTGTTTATGTTTTCGGTATCTATGGAATCTAACTTAACCCTTTATTGCATTATTTTGTTCCTCTCTCTCAACATCAGGCATTGCCTGGGTAGTACTGGTCCAAGGTGCAGATTGTATCATATCGATAAAGACAAAATCTTTGAAAACCACCCTGCATTTTTTCTTCTCTCACGTAATAGTCCCAAACCTATATCAATGCCGCCACTGATTTCGTAGCAGTATCTGTCAAATGTAGTCTAGTCTCATATTAACATACAACTTGCAGGCTGTCACTATGGTGTAGCATGGAAATCGAAACAAACCTGCATTGTACATTATTTTGGTCTTAACCATGAAGTTACATCAAAATTCATCCTTTGGAGCAAGAATAATAAAGACACCTACCAAAGAATAATGACGATACTTATCACTAATCCAAGTATCCGGATGGTGGGACGAGGACCTACATAATATAATGTGTTTGTGTAGTATCGGAACCATGTTTACTAGCACGATTCCTTAAATGACGTGCTGAGGACACTGTTGTTTAAATAATCGACTCGCAGTAGTCGTGAACACCTGTGATGTGCTACTACCAAAGAGAAGCGATGTGGACTTATTTGTTGGGTACCACACAACAATAAAATTAAAGCACCGGAGTTTAAAGTTCTGTGTGTGTGTATGTTTTGTTATATATTAATATCATTACTGTTTGATGCTGAATCAAAACAATTTTCCAGAATATGGACCAAGAAAGTTATCTTATCTTATCTTAATTTATCTTATCTTATCTTAATTTATCTTATCTTATCTTAATTTATCTTATCTTATATTATCTTATCTTAAAAGAATTCCTTGACTTACTACAGAGAAGTGTAAAAGTGCACTGTTGACCTTAATTCAAGCCTAGTGAAGTTTTCATGAATTCTAGTGATGTTTATAAATCCTAAACCTGTAATTTTTCAAAGTAGCTGCATGTGGAATCCTAAATTTCTTGCTAGAATCCTTACACATAACAAATTTGTCTAACCTTTCTTATATCTCTCCTTATCCTATCTCGCTCTCTTCTCTAATCTTTCTAGCATAAACTTTTGCACTTCTGCTATCCAAACCCCAAATTTCTTAGCAAACTTTCAAGTATGCTCACTATCTTGAGATAATCAGCATGTCTATTACGAGTACTTTGTATGCTCGTAAGGAGCTATGTCACCAGTGGAGTTGGTTTTTTTTTTGTTTCCTATAGCATACATACGTTTTAACATAGATCCTGTTAAACTTGGGCAAAACAATGTAATTAATGTTTAGAAACATCGCATCCTTGAAGTCAATACGGTATAGTATAGTAGAACAATGATAAGGTAGCAATAAGTCGCTTTTAACCATTAAATGAGATAAAGAGTATCACAGACACTGGTAAATTACTCATGCTTGGCCAAAATTCCCTGTATCGCAGTGATCTGCCACTATCTACCTGGCATGTGTTATTTACCTTATAACACTGCATGATAAAGAAATTATCCTGCCTTGCAGTCATCTCCTCACTGAAACGGGTGAATAGTAGCATAATTCCCTTATTTATTCACAAATTAACTGTTCATCCTAAACCACAATTACCGGCCCTTTAATGGGTCTGTCCCCATTAATTATATTGCACAGTCGTTGCAAAGTAATTGTTTATATACATAAAAATAATCACAGTAAAGTATAATATTGTCATCTCTTTACCATGACACATTAACAGTATCATACATGATTACTCTTTTATTCCACAGACTAACCCCATGCATTCGTCCTATGCCAGAGTACTGGCTTGCCTCGTCAGTTACATTACACAACCGCGCAAAATAATTGATTATATGGATAAAAATAATCGTACTAAAATGAATTGTCAACCTCACCATAAGAGATAAAGAGTATCATAGTCTTTTATTCTCGGAAACTAATTTATCATCCTTAGTCACAATTATTCATCCTGTAATGACTGACCGACGTCGGATACAATACACAATCACTGCAAAATAATAGCTAACAGTAAGTAAGTAATAAAAATAAAGATAGTGTCATTGATTCATTATAACCGATCAAGAGTTTGATTATTATTCTTTCATTTCGCAGACCAACTATTCAGTCTAAGTCACAACTACCCATCCTGTATTTTTTACCGTGTTTTACAATCGTTGAAAATGATAGTGATAAATTAGTCATTCTAAAGTATATTGTCATCCATTTACTATAACAGATGAATAGGATCCGTATTACTTTATTATCCCGCAGACTACTTAACCATCCTAGGCCAGAATTACCCACGTTGTAATGGCTTGTCACCGACAATTACAGCAAACTACATTTTCATCCATTCACTATAACAGATAAATAGCATCATAACGGCTTATTCCGCAGACTAATTATTCATCCACAAAATGTAATACCCATGTCGTAATTACTTGCCACCTACACTTAGATTACCTCCGAGACTTACATTACCAAATGCTACTGAATTTGCAAACCTTTTGCGGTACCGTAAGCGCTCGCTTTTTTTTTTCTTATTATGGTGGCACTCACCTAACGTCTAATGCTTTCACTCACTCTGTGAGAGGAAAACAGGAAGGACCGTGCGTCTTGGAAGTAGCGTCAGACGGGGCCACTTGGGCACGCGCGACGACGCCCGCCACTTTTTCCGAAGATGATCAGGCAGTCCCGCGCAAAATGCGAAGCGAGCAAGAGGTTGGTCGTCTATTACTTCGCGGCTCATGCGGTGATTTCTGCGGTTTTGTCGGGTGATATTGGTAAGGCGGTTGGCGGTAAACTATTTCAGACACTTTTAATGGAATTGTCTCGGCTTAAACCAATATTGCTGAGGTTGTCCTTGCCCTGTGATGTTGCAAATATTGGTCCGTTTTGAATACTTTTTTTTGCACTCTGCATCCCCCTCTTCTTTTTTAACCTCTAATTTCTCTTCTGTCCTGATACCCTTCTTTATCTCTTGAGATGCTGTTGCTGCTGCTGTTGTTAGCACTGTTGGTGTGGCGTTTTCTTTTATGATTATCACTATCTTTGGAGTGTTGATCTAGTTCTACTTCTATTTCATATTATTTTTCTTTGGGATGTTTTTGTTTCTTTGACTGATCGCGTCGCTGCTGTGTCCTACAGTCTCACCCATCCCCTCCGCCCAACCCCCATCCCACACAAACAACCGTTTCAGCATTCTTCTTTCATATATCTCCATACGCACAAAACAATTTGCCTTTGTAATATAAAACATTTTATCTTACGGACCCAGTTTAACATATCGGCTTTACGTTGTCCAGCTTTCTAAATAAAATTACCGTAAACCTTGAGACAACTAGGTCCTCAAGGATCGAAATTTGTTTAGGCTTGTTTTACTATAAATAGCTTAAATTAAATTTTGTAGCTTGAAATATCGAGTAAATAATAGTTGCCAGGCAATGTCTGGCACTGGAAGATCTGTAATCATTGCGTCATATCTGTTAGGTATATTGTAATTAACGGAAAGCATTCCTTAAATATCTCATTCTAATCCCCTTTTTCTAGTTACTGCCTTCCCCATCTCTCCCCATGATTTAGCCTTGCTTTATCAAAAGGATCAAAACCAACACGATAATGCGATCAGCAAGACCACCTCCATCCCCATTTTTACAAAACAAAAAAACCACAAAAAACGGACCGTTTAAAGAAAGAGGGGATCCCAAAATATCGCCCTCATAATGCAAGAATTATGATGCATATTACCACTCCGAAGGAATAAATTATTCTCTTCAGAGAATAGTCCTTTTGTCTCTTAGCGCTTTTACCACTTCTGTTGTCACGGCCCAAATCCAGGCTTTCATCGATTGACAACAGCCCCGTCAAAGATTATCATTGATTCACTCTTTACTTGAGGCTTGTCCTTAAAGGTCAAGGCTAGAAGCTGTTGAATGCATTTAGGAATAATCATATTAAAACGCCAATGAAGCTCCAAATAAACATTATACACTACTTTCTCTTGCACTTAAACAAAAAAAAAAATGTGTGTCAAGAAATTACGTCATTGCTTAAAGACGTGCGGCACTGGTTTCAAGCTTTGTCATTTGGCTCTTTGATTTTCATTCTATATTAATTCAATCCATAGCTATGCTTTGATGCCTTTGACATTTTATCCGTAAGGTACGCAACTCCAGACTACCTGGTCGCCATATTAATTAGGAGCTATATGCCGTAAACAATGTGCTATACAGGCCACAGATCAGAGTTTGGCCATTTTTAATTAAGTATACCATGTCCTTTATGAGATCAAAGCCCATGTCGACATGTTAAAAACATTTAAATGCATCAAAATGTTCCTGCCAGAACTGTAGAACAAAGATGAGCATGACTTCTTTTATTTTTTTTTGGCTTTGCCATAAATGTTTCTTTCACTTCTCTTAGAAGTGTGAAAAATGACTTACGCCACTTTTGAATCACAGTAACAAATCTCAAGCAGTATCTTTTTAAGCAATTATAGTAGAGTAATGTGGAATGTTTGTATGCTCTTTAGTGATGCTAAAGAGGGAAGTGTCTGCCAAAATGGTAAACATTGTACAGTGTATTATTGAAATTGGAGGACACAATTAGGGTTTGCCAGGCCTTGGGCCCTCCCCAGCCACACCTCCTCCCTGCCTTCCATCCGTTTCCCCATTCGGTACAGCCCAAAGCAATATTGAGACAACGTGTAAACCATTTGCCATCTTTCGCCGTTCCTCTCTCTCTACGTCTCGGTCTTTCTCTCTCTCTCTCTCTCTCTCTCTCTCTCTCTCTCTCTCTCTCTCTCTCTCTCTCGCTTAGTGTATGCCTCTCTATCTTTCTCTCTCTCTCTTTTCACCACTTCTTTAGCTCTTCGACATATTAACCATCTTTGAGGTCATTCCAGTGTAGAGCCCTGGGCCATTCCCACCGCCCCCTGNCTGATATCATCATCCCATACCACTTTCTGGTTCCACGAATAGTTTAAAGAGCCTCTGTATTGAGCATTTCTGATTGGATTTTGCAATGGAAGTTGTAAGAGAGCTTTTTTGTTCAAGCTCAGATATTTTAAAGATCGTTATAGTAGAGGTAGGCACGAACATCTTGGAATTTCTGGTGTTCCGATCACATTACGTAGTGAATTAGAGTCAGTTGTGAATTTCACGTCTAGTTCGTAATGCGCAATATAGTCCTAATATCAGGAAATGCCGTATTTTGCACATGCCTACCTTTGCCATACAGTCCATAAGAGATCTGAAATTGAAAATAAAAGCATAGTATGTGACATGTAAATTTTCTTGTGCATACTTGAACTCCATTTTGTACCGGGCAAGAGAAAGAAAGAGAGAAAACAGAGAGAGAAAGAGAGGGAGCGAGAGAGAAGGATAGAGCGAGAGAAGTGGAGATAGAGAGGCTGTTATCCTTATACGGGTTTCAAAATGGGGTCTGAACACTAATCAAAACTATAACTGACGTCATGAAGCATCGCCACTGTTAACTTCCACAAACCTGATCATGTGATATGGTGCCTCTATATTATATTTGCATCTCATTATCACTAACTAGAAGAAATGAAGATGCCCAAGATGGGAACACAGCCTGAAATATATACTATCTTTGCTCAAACATCACAGTTTTATGAGACTGAAACCGCACTCTGAGATCTCCACGAACAGTGTTACTTCCGCGGTGAAACGTTTGCAGAATGATCTTGACTGTGAAGTCTCATAGGACCAAACAGACTTGACCGACTTGGCCGAGACTCATCAATAGGCTGACCGCATGTGGTAAGACAATTTAAGAAAGCCAAATGAAATCCGACTGCCTTATCAGGAGACAAGATAGAGTCTTGTGCTAAACTTGGTCAAAATGAAAAAAACAAAAATCTTCGGATCTGAAAAATACCCAAGACTCCCCCACCTATTGGTTGGTTTTGGGTTAGGAGCAGGGTCAGTTATAAGGTCGAAAAAGACATTCCCTAGACATTACCATTCTTTTACGAACGTTCTTATATGTACTCTCTTTCTTCTACCCTGTCCCTAACCAAGCACTAGATGGGAGATTCCGAAGGTATTGTCCGGGCTTTGGTCTCCATGGTCACGCATCATGGCGGTTGTAAACTAGAATACGTCCAATAAGAATGACGCCATCTGGGTTCTTCCTCTAAGTGATGCCATCGCTGTTCTAAGAATCATTCTGTTTAATCACTTATTCTATTCTTCTGACAAAATTGTTAGCAGACACCAGCGTCGTCATCAGTCTGTCCCCCGCCCCCCCCCTTTCCCTGACAGAAACAATAATAAAGATTGCTAATAAAAAAGGAGAGAGAGAGAGAGAAAGAGACAGAGAGAGAGAGAGAGCTACTCAATGAATAATACTTTGCCCTAGACAGATTCTTTGAACAAGTTACAGAAGTCAATGGTTCACACTTCTTATGAACAATATTATCATAAATGCCAATATACGGGTGAGATCTAGGGCTCTAGCAAAATCTGTCCTGTGGAGGGATTATACACAATGGGTCATAGATTTGTGAAGCATACTCCGGCGATTTTGTCAGCTTACTGCGATATACCTGGCATTGCGGGCAGCTGAGACGCCATCCATGCCATCAGAGTAAGTAATCAGCTTTTGTAGAGGTTTTCGCTTCGTGTCATTCAAAATGGAAATTCAGTGAAAGACCTACACTTTTATCGGGCACTTTTCACAGCTCAGTGGATGTTTAAAGATGTTGAAGAAATCTTGATCAGTATGCCACTTACGAGGGAGCAGAGAAAAAAAAGCGTTAGTGGCTTATTTAGGGAACTGGGATATCAGAATCCTAACTACTGGACTAAAGGCAATTTCCCTAATCCCTGATGTCCAAACGAATTGTTAGTGTTTGACGTCGCTATCTTGTAGCATTTGATGCAGTTTGTATGTACGATGTCCTCTTCGTTTTGGTAAAGTATTTGGAACTGTTCAGAACAGCAGATGCAAACTTGCTAAGCGGCGTGTTAGAGATTTGTTTAAAAAAAAATAACTGAGGCTGTGAAAATATAACACAGCAAAGATACAAAATAAATATACTTTTTCATTAACTACAAAAAACTACGGAAATGCGACTTTATTTACCCCGTAGGGAAATTGTTTTGCAATGTCATTCATTGTCATACATCTCATTCATAATACAAACACATAGAACAATACACATCATACATCTAAATACATAATAAATGAAATACATAACAAGATCATTGCTGGTCGCCAGCGGTGCGGCGCCCAGGTCACTCCAACTCTAAAGCCAGGTGCTTATTTACACCTCAGTCGAGTGAGGAAATGGAAGTGAAGTGTCTTTCCCCAAGGACACTGAGTCTGCGTTCTGAGTGCCACTCACAAACCGCACGACCACCCTGCCACCCTAACTAGTTCAAGTGTAGTTCCCTGTAGTTGTTGGATTTGAGGGCTAGATGGAATGAACTGATTGATTAACTGATTGATGAATGGGACTACTGTATGATTTATTTACTGATGCGCTGATTGGTTGATTGATTTCATGACTTATTGATAGATAAAATTTTGATGTTTAATTTGTACGGTCATTTGTTTTCAAGTATATCCACATACCATTTTGTCGTTTAGGCTTTTTTTTTTTCGCAGTAAACTTGTAAACCGTGTTGCAAAGATCGATGTCAGATTGGTCTCCACTCTTTCCCATTCATCTTTCTTGTGGATTCGTCCAAAACGGATTGGTCCATTTTTTGATGCCATTCGTCCTGTCCCACCATCGCTTCCTCTTTAAGTATCTATCTGGAGCTTCCTTTCCGACATTTTTACGTGGTCATGGTATTTCAGATTCCACTACAAGCCTCAAGTTCTTCTCTGACGCTGAGTTATTGGAATGATTTCTTATTTTTTTGTTTTTATTACCTTACCTTTATCTCATCCTACGTCCCTCAAACACCCATTTCAAATGCCTTTGGTTCTGTTTCCGAATCCTTGACAAAGTTTGGTTCAGTAATGTGCAGCTTTAGCCGGTATACTCACATAGATTACTGAATCCCCGTTTCATAATTTAACCCTCTAGTGCCCATTGGCCCATATTTGGCAACCCAAGTTCAAGGGTCCGGTATGGAGTGGTCCAAATATGGCACGAATGTTTCAGTGCCCGGAGGTCCAAATCTGACCCAAAATTTTTCAACTATTAAATATTGACATTGTTCAAAATCAATGTTTTATATGTATTTAGGGTGGTATTTGAAGTGTGTATGTGAATTTTCTGAATTTTCCTACCAGTATTTCTATGCCTGGGCACTAGAGGGTTAACGTTGCTGTTTAAAAAAAAAACAAAAAAACCTTGTGCTCATTCAAGGTCAACTCGGGGGAACACGTTCATAATTAGCCACTCGCCTACACGGCATGGAGGTGTACTATTTTGACTAACACTCGGCAAAGTGGTTAGTACAAATTACAATACCACAGAAATTTCTCACTCGTGTAAGATCGATAACCATGCACTTCTCCCTATAGCCGAGTAAAGTCTGTTGGAAAAAGCTCGACCACTCTACGAGGGCTGCTAAAGAAAAGTAAACTGTCGCAAGTCAGTGAAGTAGATTGAGTGTGATACTACGATGTATACATGTATAAACCTGGAGTCCACGCGCGAGTAGAAGTCACCAGCGTTTGAGACGAGGTGATTTATGGAGTAGTATTGTTCAGAATTGCCTGGGGCTCATGTTATGTATTGACATTATACTTCTGGCTGGTGTGGGGTCGTTCGCCGTATTATGCGTTGCCAGTTACAGCAAGTTCCATTGTATGGGACATTGTGAATGCAATTCCATTCATCTTTTCTTCCATGTTCCTATGTGTGAGTACTTGAAAGTCCCACTGGGACTAAACTGGATCATGTCAGGGTCTTTAGTACTACACGCTACACTCTTTGGCAGACTTTTTGCCGTCCCTAATGCATGGGACAGCACCGTGCCCGGAGGTAACCATGGCCTTCTATAGATGTCTTCAGATGAGACGACCACGGCAAAAAGCCCGTGTACGGCCGTCGTTGTCACCTACTGCACTCTTTAAAACAGCACTGCGTTTCTATGACGTAAATAATGTGATATGCAGGCCACCGATCAGCCTTTGGCTCTTTCAAATTAAGGATACCATTCCTTTGTGAGATCAAAGCCTATCTCGACATATTTCAAAAAAATTCTCTCGCTTTTCTAAAAAGTGTGAAAAATGACTTAAGCCTCTTCCGAATCGGTCACAAAGCGCAAGCAGCACCTTTCAGCAATTATAGTCGTAGAGTAATATGGAATGTTTGTACGCTCCTTAGTGATGCTAAAGAAGGAAGTGTCTGCCAGAATGGTAAACACTGAGTTTGAAATGGGGTGATTTATGGAGTAGTATTGTTCAGAATGGCCTGGGGCTCAAGTCATGTATTGACATTATACTTCTGACTGGTGTGAGGTCGTTCGCCGTATTATGCTTTGCCAGTTGCCGCAGATCTAGTTGTATGAGACATTGTGAATTGGTCATTTCCATTCATCTTTTGTTCCATGATCCTACTTCCGAGTCCTTGAAAGTCCTACTGTGACTAAACAGGGTCACGTCAGGATCTTTAGTGCTACACGCTACACTCTAAGGCAGACTTCTTGCCGTCCCTAATGCACGGGACGGCGTGGTGCCTGGAGATAACCATGGTCTTTTATACATTCTTCACATGAGATGACCACGGCAAAACCCCGTGTACGACTGCCGTTGTCACGCACTGTACTCCTTAAAACGGCAGAGCGTTATGATTTTTACTGCGTGAAAAGTAGTCAATTTCAATTTCAGGTTCAGTTTTATGCAATCGAGCCCAGATTACATAGTAACATATGGATGGTTAAACATTAATGACGCATGGCATTACATGCTCGGCGGTATATTGGCTCGTGTTTTTGCCGTGTACCACCCCGCCATGGAAACCATTTTTACAGGCTACAGAAACATTGATTTTCACCGTGTACGGTACAGCGCAGTGCTTAGAAATAATCATGTCATGAGAAACATAGTTTTCTCTGGAATGAGTACGGCGTCGTGCTAAGAAAAATTCAGTAGGGAATTACCAATTCTAATGTGTGATAACAATGAAGACAACAGCAGTCCGGCAGGACGGCGAAAAGTCCAAACACCTGGGGCCTGCCTAAACAGTACTTCGCACAATGTGTGAATACATATTGTTTGAGTTGCTGTATATCTTAGTAAGTAGCTCGTTATCTGCATTTACGCAGTGTGGCAAACAATATGCCAGTCCTCTTCTTGGTATGAAGAGACCAAGTTCCTCAAAAAATTATTACTTGCTTTTTTAAAAACCATATTCTTTAAACTCCATAAACTTACACGCGAATGCTGATAATGTCATCAGAACCGGCCCAACGTTCTGGAAAAGAAAATAACACTAATACCAAAATTTGCATTTGGCCTAAACCTGGGATACAACGATTGGCGTCAGTGAGCATGATAAGCTCATTTTGCAAAATAAATTGAAAGTTTGGAGATGTCCATTTGATAGGTGTGACAATGTACACAGGAGAGTTCGTCTAAATGATATGTTTAACCCTGTTTACTTCCTGTTCGTTGACGCTGTCAAATCTGAACACGTCAGTGACTTGCATACATTTCATACAGAAGACCACAAAATGCCAGTATACTACATTACGATCGTTTTTAAATACATTGCAGTAATTACTGTAAAATGTTCTTGAAAAAAAGTGAAGTTTTGTGGTTTTTTTAAATCCAGTGACAATATGATGATTTTTAACGTTATGCTGACACCAGCAGGAGATTGTGTATTCTCTTAACGACGCGTTAGCGTCAGATTACATGAGGACTGGGAATCTGAACATCTGCAATGTGTCACAAGCAAACCAGATTGCCTATCTCATTTCAGCGAGTTTTCCAGAAGAGGGAAAAAGTATGTTTTGATTTTGTCCTCATGTGTTGAGTCACGCATTTTTTACGACGTTTGAAACATAAAGCTTAGTCTATATAGTGTAGATCAAATCTCATGAGTAAAACGGAATGCTTCGGAGCTGCTTCTTAACCACTGACTTTGTGACTTGCTTTGTCTGTGGCATTTAAGGTTACAGGCCTGTAATTGTACTTTCACTATTGGGTCCTACCACTAAGGTGTTGTTTTTTTTCATCTCCCCTTTTCCCTCTTTTGGCATGCCCTGCTTCCAGTAATAAGGGCTCCAGGGGGGAAATTTTGATATCATGGGAATNGGGGGGGGGGGGGTTGATATCATGGGAAACTATGCCCATTTTACTTTATTTTGCCAGGCACTATGTAGCCCTAGGCTGGAACTGTCAGGTCAAGGGTGTGCTCAGGCGGAAGAGGAGGGGTTTGGCGTTGACCAGTGAAAAATGTAGGCTCTGTTTACAAATAGCAACCAAGCTCAAAATTTCAATGGGCTTGCTAAAGTTGGGTAAGTCTTAAAATTTGGGCCACATAATGAGCTTTTATCTGGTATGGGTCTGGGTGAAAGCTAAACCTTTGGGTTCAGAGGGCAGCTCAAAATGTTAATATAGCCCACAGAGAAAAAAAGGGTTCAATCCCATTACAGGTCTGTAACCTTGAGGTTGCAGGAACCTAACTGGTAACAAAAAACTGAACTATCAGAGTCAATAATAGTAGAAATATTAGTGTGGAATGAATCGTATAAGATGAAACCGAACGCAGAAATGGTGAAATTCAGTCCTGAATTTGTTTTTAAAAAAAAAAAAATGCTGCAGATAGTATTTTCCAATGGCCTCAGCAGATNATATATATATATATTCGCGGATTTAATTTCCATTTGGGTCTGTGGTCTGCAAAGAATTTTGAACCCCTTTTCATCTGAATTAAAAGAGTGAAAAATCTAAATGGAGGACCTACACTGTAAATAGTACATAATCTGAGCACAGTGGTAGCACCAGACCTGCAAACTAGCCTTGGCCATCTCGGAATAATCCTCTGATTCGAGGAGAACTCTTTATTAAATGGCTGAAATAAGCTTTTACAATTTGGCTTCTGCAGCCTTGAATGGTCTGTTGGGTTGCAACAAGCACAAATTTAATATACTCCAGTTTGCAAGTTGCCTGTCGATGAGATAGACCTCTGACTGTGACGACTCACATCCTGTCAATATTAGTCTCAATGAGTCCTTTGCAGGTTGCTAGGTGAGGCCCATGTAGGGGTTTGCTGGATTGAATATATGGGCTTGACACTAAGGGAAGCTCATAGATTTCATGTGGCTCCACTTTTGGGAC
The DNA here is from genome assembly GCA_033807755.1 of Ellobium chinense. Lineage (NCBI taxonomy): Eukaryota > Metazoa > Mollusca > Gastropoda > Ellobiida > Ellobiidae > Ellobium > Ellobium chinense. The sequence continues at coordinate 504,448 of JAWQUT010000340.1, forward strand.
TGTGTGTGCCTGTGTGGGTGTCATACAGATCCCGCCATTCTGAGGTCATGCGGGCCGGCTCATTTCCAGGTATGGGCATATAGGAAATCTGTGAGTGTCAAAAATAGAATCATGTATCGTATGACTGGTTTCACACGGTATTTCGTGGAAAATGTTGATACAACCTTTGCACTAAACATCCTTATTTTGCATGAGCATATGCAATTGCAGTCTTAAAATGCGGTAGCCCAATCAGATCTGTGTGAAGGCAATTTCAAAAAACCAAAGAAGAAGAAAACCTAAAGGTATGATGGCAAAACAGAGATTTTGACTGTAGAAAGATAAGAACAGATTCACGAATTCTTGTACTCGCTTTCAAATCGGCAAAATGCCCAAGTACGGTTCTTTTCAGCCAGCCTAACTATCCTGTCCAGTCCCGTATGGTTTTCTTTATTTTTCTGTCAGACTATTCTGTGTACCTGGACCATCAATGGGCGTTCGAAAAGAACATTTATGTTTCGTGGAAATGCCTACATATGCATTTTTGGTTGCAGGAGCCTAATTGAAAATGCCTCTTTGGGGCATTTGACAAAATATTCTCCTCAGACTACATGAATGTTCCGAAAAGGCAAGGACTAGTCTGTAAGTCTGGAGCCACCACTGTGGTAAAATTCTATACTGTTTTCAGTAGGGGTACTTTGGAGAAAATTTTCGCAATTTCAGTTTACATGAAAACGGGGTCCAAAATTTGGCATTCTTTTGCATACCAGCTGCTCGCAGAAACTGAATCCGCTTAGACCCTTGAAAAGAGCTGCCTGCCAAAAATCTTTATTTAACAAATTCATCGATGTATCTCACAACTTTTGCGGTGTAGGTTTATGTTCTACAATTATTTCTACACAATCTATCCTAAGGACAGATTTTTTACTCTGCTACTATCGACTCGGATAGTCGACACATTTTTAGCCAATTAGACTCCTGCAACCTTTTCTGTGTGAATACGATGACTGTTGTATAATGGATAAAACAGCCGTGCATGGAGCAGATCTATACACTAATGTATTGCGTTACGATACGCGTGCTAAAAGTCCATTAGTTGTGATGGTCCAGCCGCGTCAAATTAGCCTTTTCCTTGCTCAAGGCCATTCTATGACACTGAAGCTTCCATACCCAGGTTATAAATTATTGGCGGAGAGCATTCGCATTATCCACTTATTTCTCTGGCCAAAGAATTATTGATTCAGGCGAAATCTTGTATGTTGATCTCTAAGGACGGAAATCATTGGTTAGTCCCACGTTAGCTTATATAGCAACTATTAATGGTAGTTTCGATGGTAATTTCTCATGGGCTTGTCGGGAGTGGCAAATTGTGGGCGTTGCGAGGCGTGTATTAAGGAGAATAATTTTATAATCAAGATGGCATTGAATTATGACTACTAAAGTTGAATTCTGGAACATGAATTGACGAATCTAAGTAAGGATGCTATTTTCTTCTGTCTTGAGGAAGATGGTCTAACACAACACGTTCCGTTTCTTTTGTTTTCAGTCACAGAAAAAAACAACAACTTGAATTGTTTTGTTGTTGTTTTTTGGTGTTTTGTTTTGTTGTTTTGGGGTTTTTTTTTGTGTTTTTTTTTTTTTTGGGGCANGGGGGGGGGGGGGGGGGGGGTGACCACCTCTATTAAAGAATTACAGGCTCAAATCTACCAAATCAGGAACGTTACGGGGTGAAGCCACAGAATAATAAGACCACCTTGAATAAGACGCATTTTCATTCGTAGATGTGCCTTTGGGTGTATGCCTGGTGACCGAACACGGTTTACATGTAAGGAAGCAAGAAACAGGAAACAGGAACGGTTATTATAACCAACTGTGCATAAAAATATACAAAAAATGGTACACCACAGACGGAATTTTAACTGACGACAATGATTACAATAAGAGTATACAACAATATCGATAAATCTTATGAAAATAATATTTAGACAATAATTAGGTAAAGTGGAGCGGACTCGCCACAAAGTTAGTCATACCTTCATTATATCAAATACATGGCATACTGAGAAAGAATTATAGGAAAATGTGTTCTTGAACGCCATAGAACTGTCTTCAGCACCCCTGTTAATAGGAACAAAGCAAGACAATATCGTCATTTCGGCTTAAAAGCAGGAGCCAAATTGTAAAAGCTTCTTTGAGCCATTTAATAAAAATTTCATCTCGAACCACAGGAACGTCCTGAGATGGCCAAGACTAGTCTGCAGGTCTGGTGCCACCACTGTGCTCAAATTATATACTGTTTACGGTGGGGGTCCTTCGGTTAGATTTTTCACAATTTTAAATTACATGAAAAGGGGTTAAGAATTTGGCCTTTTTTTGCAGATCATTGCTGAAGCCATTGGGAAACACTGCCTGCAACAATTATTTTTTTACAAATTCAGAACTGAATTTCACCACTTTTGCGGTGTGGTTTCATGTTATATGATTATTTCTACTCTGCTACGATCGACTCGGATAGTCCAATTTTATTTTACCAATTAGGCTCCTGCAACCTTAACCCTTGTTAAACCTCTGAAACGAGAGAGCGGCGGATCGCTCATTCATAATTAATTTCTAGATGCAGATCTTATCATTATTACTGCAAAGTGCATGAACTTATGAGATGGCAACTTAGTAGCCCATGATACCGTTAGATGAAGGGGATGGGAATGCATAGATTACTAGTTGTATTAATAGTTGTCCAAGAAACATGAGATTTCTGACATAAGTACTAACTTATGATTTCCGAATTTCGAAGTTTTGTTGTTGTTGTCGTCGTCGTCGTCTCGTTGTTGTTGTTGTTGTTGTTGTTGTTGTTGTTGTTGTTGCTGTTGTTGTTGTTGCTGTTGTTGTTGGCGATGAGGGGGATGAGAGCAACAGTGTGAGTATTTGGCTTTGACAGATTTCTGAGACAGCTCATCTGTTCAGCTTATTATACAGGGCAATGCCACACAGCTCTTCACAGCATACATTATTGCTTTTTTTATTTCTCCCTTCCTTCATGTCATGAAATAATTCTTTTGTCTGAGAATTATCCGAGAGAAGATTCAATTTAGAACCTACTAAATTCCACGAAAGCTTTCTCGCATGCCTCGCTAGATTGTCTGTTGAGAGCTTGACACTGATTATATTGCACACAAGCACGATAACGACTGTTTCGCTTCAAGGACACTTTGGAAACGCTGGTAAATCGTCTCTGTTTAATAACTAACTGCGCCAGCGTTTACATTATTTACATTAGTCTATTATCAACACATATTAAACTAGATAAATACAGTTTTCAACAGATATTAATTTACGTTGTTTGTTAGTTCTTTCATTGCTCACATGAATGCCTTCCCTTTCGGCTGATTATCGTATTCACTGTGCGAGATTATCTTATTCTCGAAACTCTTTGTATTTGTGTGTAAAAAGA
>JAWQUT010000340.1:521920-535985 GCA_033807755.1 Ellobium chinense
GAAAAACAAACAAAATGTTTGTTTTCTTACATTTTCTTAACAGGAGAACAGTTGGAATATTTAGAACAATGTATAAAAAGTTTATTGGGTAATATCATGATGACTATAATTATATTTAGTAATTATTGAGAGACGTTTTATTTCAATCCCTCAAACTTGACGACATGCGCTTTTTTTCGCACTTTCAAACTCAAATTTCATGTAGACCCAAACAGCTGTCATCTTGGGGGTAGATCGGAATCAAATCTTTATTGTATTAGAAACATGCGACAGGTGGTTTTATGTTGGTAACATTAATGGTAACTATTTGCACGGACTTTGGGTCTTAGCGAACGGACTATCTGTATCATCATAGATGTACTGATTCCTTCGTCTCAAACTGCTTTTCTGCTTAACCATGCGATTCTTAAAATTTGATTTGCGACCTGTCTAAACAAGGCTCAAGTTGCTTTTAGCAGAATCAAGTTGTTGGTACTTGTTTATAAAAATGAAATCCAACTTTATTCGGGCCAGAGTTGTTTGAAGAAGACAGATTACTCCTATCCACCGGAAAATATTTTCAGAAAATTGTAACTGAAGAATAGCGATCTTTTGTTTTTGTAAATCAAGACCATGTATTCTGTTTCACAATATATCATTTTTTTTTTCTGCAGCAGAAATCATAAAATTAACACTTTCATGCACAATAACGAATTCATTTTTCATTTCTGCAAACTTTTGGATATCTTCTATAATACTACTAATAATAATAATAAATAATAAAAATAATAATGATAAGAATAAGAATGCTGTTTATACGACTTGTGTACCCGCTAATACCCGCTCACGCGACTACATACTATAATTATTCCAGCAGGCCTGATCGCTCTAGGACTTTCTTAACTCCCTAGGTAGCAGACAGGCAATGCAACTGCCAATTAGAGGCGCTGATCACTAGCATTCTGAATATTCTCCTATCACGGTCAAAACCCGATAGCTCACTTCCTAGTCTAGCGACATTATGCCTGATTTTGACCAGCTGCAATACATTTGTTTTCTTTTATTTAATCACGTCTTTACAATCGTTGTTCTTTTATAGCTACTGCTAGATCTACATATTTATATTATGGTTCTTCTCTGCTTTAGAAATATGTCTTTTAATCGTATAATGTTTTGCTTTCTTGTTGCCATGAATTTGTATATATATTCTTTATTTTTCTCTCTTCCTTGATCTATCTATCTATCTATCTATCTATCTATCTATCTATCTATCTATCTATCTATCTATCTATCTATCTATCTATCTCTCAGTCTGTCTGTCTGTCTGCTTTTTGTTTGCCTGCCTATCTGCCTGCTTGCCTGTCTGCTTGTCTGTGTGTCTATCCGTCTGTGTGTCAGTCTGTTTACATCTCTCTTTTTCCTTCTCTGTCTGTCTCTTCTCTCAATCTCTTAATGTCTGTTCACTTCTTTCATCAAGTAATGTACAGCCAGTGAGCTTNCATCCCACTCATCTCTCTCTCTCTCTCTCTCTCTTTCTCCCTCTCTCCCTCTCTCTCCACCTCCCTCTCTTTTGTCCTACGTGTCTTTTTCTCTCCGTAAATACTTTTCACGTTCTCAGGTGTGTAGACAGTTCATATCCACAGTCTGTGTATTCTGTGAGTAAATCTGCCACTAGGCTTTCCATCTCTCATACTCTCTAAGTCTATTTCTCTATTCTTCCCCCTCTCTCTCTCTGTCTCTCTCTCTCTCACTCTCTCTCTCCGTTTCTCTCCCTTGCTCTTTGCACAGGTCATTGTTTCTACATTAATAAAAATCCTTTTTCACGTCCTTCGGGGCGGAGTCCCTCTAAAATGCATGACCACAGCCAATCCTTGAATTCGCCACTGACCCATTCATCACACATATTCCCTCAGTTTGTCTCACTCTCGCTCTCTCTCTCTCTCTCTTCCTCTCTCCCCGCATTTCCTTCACTTAAGCAGCTCCTATCATCCCCTTGCGTCTATGCCTAGCATTCTTACAGGTAGATTAAAGGCATAGCTAACAGTTTTTCACTTGATAATCTATTGTCTTACACCAATCCAAGCTAAGTCTTCTAACAAGACATTATTCTCCCTGTTTATTTTCTTCAACACTTGTGAATGGCCTTGCTACCAGGGGTTCTCAAACTGAGAACAAGTGTAGGCCCCCGGAGTACTCACTCCACAGTAGAATCAGGCACACTCAAATTTCAATGGACTCGATCAGAAATTCAAGTTCGTGACGTAAATCTAATTTAGACATTGAAATGTACCTCTGTGTCATTCTTTCTTTCTTTCTTTCTTTCTTTCTATCTTTCTTTTCATTTTTTTTTCTCTTTCTGTCTTTCTTTTTTTTCCTCTCCCTTTCCTATTTTTATTTCCCTCTATCCCGGGTGTTCTGTAAATAATATATTGAATTTATGTTATTGGCCCAGGGCCTAAAAAAGACTGAATCTTGAATCTTGATTTTGTTTGCGATGTCGACAATGCACCAGGTGAACTGTCCTCATGTTTTAGGAGGCAATGCTAAACTTTACACCATCCTCCAGAGATTAAAAGTATATTATGTAGTCCTTGGAATTTTCTGTGAATGATCTGAAAGTAGATCTAGCTATCCCATCATCAGGCCAACGGTGAAAATCTGGTGTGATTTAAGGAAAATATGTACACATGACGAAAAACCCCTACTGATTTTTACATGGATAAAGGTAGGTTTTCACACAATGTATTTACGCTTGTAATCATTTTTAATGGCGTGCCCGGGTTGTCAAAAGATATTAAAAGTAGTTCTGGACATTTTGCTGCTCCAATATTTGATTTCCTAGCGAATTTCTGATACGATGTAGACATTTTTTTGGTCACATGCATTAATTTGACTGATCACATGCAATAATTTGACTGGTCACATAACTTACAAAAAAAGTGTGTAAGACTGTCAAGTATAATACAGTTTCGTACCACGCCCATCAAACTTAGTCATTCGAAACTTCTACTTCTAGACTGCACTGTGCAAATCTATTCTTAAATTGGTTTCATTATATTTTGTCCGCAAAAATTGAGTTCACATACGCTTTTATCAAGTTCATAATGGTAGCTATTATACCTATGCATGACGCTACATTCCTATATAATTCATCTACAATGCTGGTATTTTGTTTTTCGGATATCGAGGATATTTTCTTTAAAAAAAAAAAAAGAAAGAAATGTAAAGAGTAATTTCCACCGCCTCTCAGTATAAAGACTGGATTTCTGCAGCTGCCGTTGGACTTGTTGCCCCAGATAAAGTCTGAAAAAGATTTTCTGAAACGTATGGACATCTCGTGATGACAGTGAAGTTGTGCGGTCTTCATACATCTGATGATATTTCATTAAGTAGAAAGTGAAACCTATTTATTTCAAGAGATGGTTGAGATCATCTACTCCTTTCTGCTGTCTTAGTTTATATTTTCTCTGGCAATCAGTACAGTTAATGAGATGTCTCGATCTGATGCAGTTTGATCAAATTTGATTGTCATAATATAGAAGTTCTGATCTTAATTGAACCGAAAAGCCAGTGTATGTGAATGTTTTAAACATATTGAGTATATTATTATTATTTGCAATCAAATTTTGATTATCATTCAAAGGTTGAGTTTCTACGCTTTTCTGGTTTATAATTTAGATTTAAAATTATACAGATCTAAATATACAATATAACAGTCGCAAATGGTTATGATTAGCTTTGTGAAACATGGATGTTTAACTTTTTGATAGACTAACATTCATACCTCTGCGAAATATAAAGATCTCGTGATTTCCTCGCCATGGAAAATAATATATTCCAAGATTGTTTGAAAGTCTTCGAAATAGGCAGCCAAGCCGGCCCAAGGTGACAATAAAAACCGCCAAATAACTAAACCAGCCAAATGATTCTTTTAATAAAACCGCTACCCACAGGCAGAGACCCATTGTGAATTTTCTTACTATTAGTTCTAGTTCTAATAGCATCAGCCAATCAGATTTTTCGGCAGCTCTCATAATGGTTTTAATTGTTTCTGCCGAGAGATGCATGTGCGAAAAACCAAAAGTAAGCGAAGTGTCAGCCAACGAAAGCCTGTTATCAGAGCATTTCGTGTGGTCAATTCCACGCCCACCGAGTTCACCAAGTTACCCCTCCAAAGAACACAGGAGGGGGAACCCGAGAGTTGCAAAGGCCAACGAAAGCCAGTAATCAATATTTATAACTGTTTGAAATTTTGATCGAAATGGTGTGTTCTTATTGCCCATTTTAGTTTGGCTTAGGGAAGTAAGGGCTAATTATTCCAATGTGTGTTTGGATTGTGAATTACTAATATGGATTTCATGCTAACGTAGAGTGGCGAACGTGATTTGTTTTATATCATTCTGTCTTTTCTGATTTTCCGATCATTTATTACTACATATTATTTACAAGTGAAGGAATAATGAATATGAATGTGACTGACCAGAAATATCGTGTTTCTGAAAGGAAATATTCAAACATTTTGCAAAATTTTTGCAACAGCGTATGATATTTTGTGTAGACATTCTTTACAAACAAAACGAAGTGCTCAGAGATCTAGGGCAATTATTACTGGTTATTATGGCTGCCGGTTATATTCAACTTCACACTCCAATGCCGCCAATTAATGAAACAGTGACGGATGAACTCTTATATTATGAGTATGAAACTGTGGGTAATATTCCCGAAATTCCATACCTGGTCAGCATCTATTACACTCTTTTGATGCTCGGGATCGTTGGTAACATTCTGCTGTATATTCTCATGCAGCACGCCTGGTTCAGGCTCTTATCCTACTCTGTATATTTACGCTTCTTGGCCGTGTACGATACCACTGCCCTGGTGATACTTTGCACTATGGAGATCGTAGATGCACAGCCTGATCCAGGTGCAAGATTCTACGCCACAAGTGATTACACATGTAAATTTTGGGTTCCCGCATACAAATGTTCCACAAGATCCTCTCCATGGTTGGTTGTGGCTCTCACACTGGACAGATTCGTTGCTGTCGTTTTCCCACTTAAACGTTCCAGATTCTGTTCCTTGAAGACAGCGATAGCAGTGTGTATGGGGATAACTTTGTTTATCTTAGCGGAATCAATCGTCCCAGCTATCTACTCGAGCGTTTTTGTATTTGATGGTTTTCCTTCGTGTGTGATTTCTGAAGACTATAAGGCATTTTCTACCTTTGACACCATTACAGACCTTTCCCTGTATACATTTCTCCCCTGTCTTTTCATCCTTGTTCTCAATATTTTTATCATTGTGGCCATTGGAAGAAGTCGCAATTTCGGACAGGCTTTCGCTACATCTCAGAATGAAAAGAAACGTCCAGCAGCAGCTGTTGATAAAGCCACAATTTCTCTGCTCGCGGTGTCTCTGTTAGCACTTTGCACGCTTGTTCCCATATCTTTACTTACTATGATAGAAACATTATGGATGATATTAGAAGTCGAATTCATTAATGAAGAACAGGAAGCCTTGAATCTCACTGATGTTTCATTGCCAAGGTACCTTGAACTCGTCGGCTACGTGTGGCCTTTTCTCAAGTTGATCTTCACAGTGTACTTTGTTCAAACTTTTTACATCATGATGATAACAGGACCTCGATACAGACAAGCACTGTTGTCCTACTGTTTGAGATGCTGCAACTGCAGGACGGAAGCACAACGTAACGACTGGATTCGGCAGCAAACTAACACAAAGAAGCGAAAAGACAACGCGATGGAACAGCAAAATGCCCGGAAAACGGAGCAGGAAAACAGCAATAGCACTGGATAGTTCAGTTAGACTTGGCAGGCAACTAGCAGCTGACTATGGGCACAGAAAAGAAAATCTACAGAAAAGACAATGGATATTATGTATCATTTCCGTACATGCCCTACGCGATAAACAAGAAAGTCAAATATAGATTAGTAACAGCGTGGGTAGAGGACATGGCTTCAAGTAAAATGGCAAAGAGGGGGAAAAAAGGTACACATTAAAGGATGTAAAGTGAGCACGAAACTGCATAATATTATCTTTTTGCAGCATGCAACGAATTTCTTGAGAAAATAGATCGGGAGGGTGGGGAGGGGGTCCGGGTTTCACTCTATTACAAAAATTTTGTAATTCCGCGTCTGCCAGTTGTGAAGTAGATGTTAGCGAAATTTGGTCGCGACACGAGTGGTGCGTACGGTCCATCGATAGCTATTTCTGAATGCTTCGAATCGCTGTCCCTGATATTTCAAGGCTGTAACGTCACACAGGTGTGCGTTCCATCCTAGGAATATCACATCTCTGGTCATGACGTCACCCTTAATCTGCTTTCAGGTCTGATCTAGTTTCTTTGCTTAAAAAAAAATAAATCAATTACTATTTAACTTGCGCGATCACCATTGTTTTTAAGGATAACAATATGATCAACAATGGAAACAGACTCGTTGTGACTTTTCATTTAATGTTACGTTTTAGTTGGGCAAAAACTAACCCCCGTCCCCTCCTCGCCCCCCCAAAAAAGATATTCCACCCCTATTCTGAAAGCATGGCTGGGCTGACTTCCTTGCACTATGCAGCAGAATATGAGTAGATCTAACAGCAGCTGAGTATTTAAGATTCACATATTGAGATTTTTNTCCTGAGTCAGCATTTCTGAAGCATTCGTTACATTATGTAATATCACGGCCCTCGAATTCCTTTGTCACTTCATAGATAAACCTGGAAGTAAGGGAACTGTATCAGCCCATGAATGTCAATGTTTCAAACTGTAGCGGACATTCAAATTCCTTGGTAAGATCTGTCTTGATGGTGATACCCTGGCGAAAGTTGTGTGCGTAATAAGCCTGGAAGTAAGAGATACTGCTATACCAACCAATAAAATTTAATGTTTTATACCGCATCAGGCAGTTTGTGACCTTTTCTTTGTAAAGTTCAGCTTGTGTTGGATTCCTACATTCTGCTCTTTTCTATGTACTAACATGTAATTCCCATACTGTACAAGGTGGCGTATTCACTGAGCCTTTGTTCGCTATTTTTCTGTATGACTCTTGGATTTCATTTAAGGCGGTAGATAGATGGATACTAAGTCTGATGGGCGTCTTCCAACATTAAAATCATGTTGGCCGATTCCTTAAGCCAGGTTTCGGAGTTGACAAATCTGATGATCGAGATTCGGATTCATCGAATTTCCAAATTAATAGTTCAAACATTCTTGAATTTATGTCACAGTTTCTTAAATTTCATTGCCTGTTTTCGTAATATAAATTCGAAATCTGAGATTCAGATTCGGATTATTTGTGTCAGACCAACCCGCGACTGCGAGCTCAAAGAATTGGGACTCATAAATCTCGAATTTTTGCTCGTTCCTAATAATCTACATCTACAAATTCGGATTCACGAATGTCGTATTTTTGCTTTTCCAGAGTTACCACCTACATCCCTGTCAGCAGTGGGACAAATCTAGAGTCAAAATACCAAATAGGGAAAGAAATTTGTTCCGAGTTTACAAGTTTATTTTCTTGTAGGCCAAGGACCAATGAAACAATATCTCAGTAGAATCATAACAAATTGTCACTTAAAAAACAATATGCATATATATTTGCAAAGATCATATCACTTATTCAGCTACAACAGACAAAAACCGAGAAACACAGACAGACAGACAGACAGACAGACAGACAGACAGACAGACAGACAGACAGTTATATAGTTATAGTTATGGTTATGGTTATAGTTATGGTTATAGCTCTTAACCATCTCTTTCTTGGTGTACTCATCCTTCTCAGCGTCACATCCACACCACATACACGCAAACAGCGCACTCACAAACAATAAGTACCTCATCTCACACCTACTGTACCTGTCAGTCACCATTGTTTCACAATTACCACACTGGCACCAGTCGTTGCTGTCCTTGCGGGTCCTGTCTTGAGCAGCTGCGAGCATGGGATCCGGTATGTTATGGTCAAAAGGCATGACGGGCTCATCTTAATTTGAATCATTCCTGGTTGGCTCGAACTGGTAACCTGTTTTTGTTGCCACTGCTGGGCCTGACTCACCATCGGACTCATCATCGGAGGTTGCAAAAATATCCTCCAAGACTGACGAGGACAAACTAGACGACGTGCTCTCGTCCGCTGTTCTCGTCTTTTGACGTCATCAAGTGGTTTTTAAAAAATACGGACTGGAATAAAGGCTGCTGCCTGATGCGTGAAAACTTGAGATAAAAGTCACTTTTTCGGATTGGTTAAAAATGCGTAATCGCTTTAGACATTATCTTTAAATCCTCGCCTATTGAAACAACTCTGAATCAAATAAAGGGCCTTGTTCTTTTAATTATGAATGAGGCTAAATCTTAACTTAAGGTAATCTTAGGCTGCTAGACACTGGCACCAGGTAGGTCTGATTGTTTAACTGCCTTCATGTGCGATATCATAGGACATCCTCGTGTAGAATTTGGAGCAGACTTAGGGACATGATTAGAAGAGAGGAAGCACACATGAGAGAAACCCTAGACAATGATAATAATGTCTAGAGACTGTCCATTGTTTCTCTTTCTTAATCCTAATCCTAATCTTGCACCTAATCCTAAGTCAGTAGTTGCTTACGAAATGTGCCGGAACTTTTGGGTTCAACTTGAATTCATCAGAATGTGCGCAGCCCTCTATTTAGAAAGGGAAATGACACTACACCAATTATCTTAAGTCTGCGCTTAGACCATTGCCTCTGCACTAAAAGCCAAGGCTCTAAGCGACTGCAGGAACAGCCTAATATAAAAAAAAAAGGAGAGTTAGACAGATTTGAGACTGAGGGAGATGGGAGTAGAGGCGGGGAGTGGGAATAAAGAAATGTGGAAGAGAAAGGAAAGATAAAGAATAAATCAAATGAAAATGGGCAACGTAATAGAGACATGGCTTGTGCCAAGAAGACCCGAGCATCTGTGGACTTGCCCGTTGTGGTATGAAGTTTAACTTCTGACATGAAGAAGAAATGTAAGAAAGGATTTCTTAAAAATATACATCTCTCTACTGGCTGTGAAAGGTTTTGAACTTTTTCTGGAAATAAAATTAATGACTCCACATTATTGACTATAACTCCATATGACTCTATAGCAAAGACCAAAGACCCATCTAAAGGTCTGTGTCCACGATTCTAATATCAGAATTCTGCACGAGTAGAAATCAGAATGCCTCGGCGGACAATTCTTTTTCTGTTTTGTGTTCTGATTTCTTTTGGAACTGATCCTGTGTTTACACTATGCTGAATTATTTCTTCCCGGCACTCCCCTCCAAAATGGCGTCTGTTGTTAATGGTAACAATGATGAAGAAGATCTAGATCTAGTTGTTACATTGCTTGCCTTACAGCGGTACAGGGGTGCTTTGGTGTCCCACAACACTGTTTCTGCTTCAAATATCTTTATGAATTGGTCAATGACCGTTAACTTGAGCGCCATGCTGAGTCCAAAATCAGAACGGAAAATAGAAAAGTTTCTATTTCGCATTCGGGCATAGATCAGAAACAAAAATCAGAAAGTGAACGGTTCAATTCTGATTTGGTAACCTTGTAAACGAAACGGATTTTCCGCAGTGGCCCACTCCTAAAACAGAATTCTGATAATATAAGAATCGTGGACACAGACCTTAAGGACGTTGACTCTATGCCAAGGGCTGTGACTACTCCATGGACAATGATTTTACACCATAGACCGTAACTACTCACCAAGGGCCATGACTCTAAAGTAATGGTTATAATTTTCTGTGAGCTAAAGGCACCGCGGCCTGTTGCATTAAATATGAAACACAATCCACCTGCGCAAGTATTGTTCCTCCACGTTCAAAGGGAAATATATACACACATAACACACACACACACACACACACACACACACACACACACACACACACACACACACACACACACACACACACACACGCACACACATACGCACGCACGCACACACAGACATACACACAACTATACACACACACACACATACACACACACACACACACACACACACATACACACACAAGCACGCACGCACGCACACACAGACACACACACAGACACACACACACACACACACACACAGAGTGAATCTCATACAGACCACTGGTGCAATATTATTTTTTTGATCCCTCTTGATTATAGCGTTTGTATTTTCACACTTCAACAGTCTTGCAATTGCTTTTTTTTTACGTTTATTTGAGTTAATATTCAAATGACATATCTTATAACCCATATTTTAAATATATACAGAAATATTGAGATGTCCCCTCGCACTATAGGCGCACTAACGCTTGAGGCATTGCAGCGAGGAAAGAAAGGTAAATATTTACATTGGATGATTCATGTGTCTTTCATTAACATCGACAGCTGAGGTATCTTTCCAAATGACTACTCACCCCGAAGCATGCACGACCTGTGATCAGTACCTGTGCATCACAACCGTCTCAGGGCAAAAAGGCGTATCTTCGGCAAAATTATTTTTGGAAAAAACGAGTTGTTTGGATAACATATATTCCTTTCTGCTATACCAAAATTCGTGTTTAAAAGGTGTTTTTTTCACTACTTATTAAAGGCTTTCGCAGTTTCCTAGAAATATGTTGTTGGGAGGTAATAATTTTTAAAAAAAAACCAACTGTAAGACACATACGCAATTACTGCAAGAAAACCAACATAAACCCTTTTGTAACGAGCCCGATGGAGTTAATTGCGCAAGAAAATGGGTTAACTTGGATACACTAGGTATAAACACAGAAAATGTTATGATGTTATTACTCTATCGCCTGGAAGTAACCGGTTGTATAATTTCAAAGACGGCTAGCTGCTAGAATAAAAGAAGTGGACACTTTAAGGGGAAGTTCCTGCCGCAAAACTGAGAAATTAATGAATGATTTTCGATTTTTTTTTTTTGTATATTTAGGCCTGGTAAGTACCTGCAAATCATGCAGAATACCTTAAGCCTAATTGTATTTTTCGAATATTGCAAGCACAGTATACACATTTGTTTTTTGTGTTCTTTTTTAAGTGGGATAGGGGGTGGTGGACGGGGATGGGGGAAGGGGCTCTATTTTGTGGCTCTTTTTTTTTGCTCGATAAATGACGTTTAGCTTTCATTCTTTAAATAATTCGATCAATTATGAATGTCGTTTGATGAAGGGCATTGCCCGAAAGTCTTAGTTTTTTGTGTTATTGCACTTGCTTTTTTTTATGTACTTGTAAAAAAATATTAAAATATTTTATTTTGGGCCTTCCCTATCCACTTGTTTTCGCTGAATTTGTGCCTCAAATTTGACAAAGACTATTTGTATTATGTTGATTATAATGCTATAATTTACCATTGATATCTTACATAATCTTTAATTATGCAAATTTAAATATCAGATTTGTAAAACAGAAAAATCAGATGTCAGCAAGGTGGTGATGTTGAAAAAAAAACCCTTTAAAAGACCAAATGGAGATTCTAAATGGCATCAGTCAGTTAATACTAATAAAGCTGATTGCATTCAGCAAACACAAAGCAGATGCTGCTGATTGAACTGACAGTGCCGTTTGAGTCTAGGATGGACAAGCAGCATGCGTACAAAACTGCCAAGTACAGTGACCTTGTTCTCGAACTAAGATGAGCAGGAATATCAGCTAGAGTAATGGCAGGGACTGCGAAAAAGAGCTCAGCATGGATATGGACCAAGCGTAGTAAACAGTGGAATGTTGCACAGTAAGTTTAAATACTGTATACCTAAAATACCTGAAATGCAACTTCCACTATGGCCTTATGGTGGCAGAGATGATATAAAGCAAGGAGTTAAGAAACTGGAAGTTGCGGGTTAAAATCCCTCCCGATTCGGGAAAAACAAATCAACAAACGTACACTTAGGAGTCATGATCGAAGTGTGGCCCAGCCCCTTTAGAGTATCAGGAAGTCAAAAGGTCGAAACACTTGTTAGACGGGAGTATCTTTCTCTGAAGAGTTTCTGTTGCCTCGCTCTCCGAATAAGAGAGTTTCCTATTTATATATGTAACGAGGCCGTCTAGATTTGCAGATTCTGGTTTGACTATCTCTGGAAATGTCATGAAATGACAAAATTTCTTGGAAAATCATTTTATGGATACTTCGGGAGTCGAAACAATGGTTCAAGGAAACTGAAAAACAGAACTTATCAGTGCAAAATGTACACATGCCATCAATAGAAAGACTACTCCATCGTCCACTTTGACTTCAGCAGAGCAGTAATGAATATCCAATACACTGTCATTGCATACATGGCTTTAACTGTAATGAAGATTATCTACATGTATATGGAGCTAGTGACGATGGTCATCAATGGAGCTGAAATACACACTAAATAGTGTTATGAGATTATCTTTAACATAAAATTTATCTTTCTCTTTGCAGAACAAGCTGCCGCATCACCTATTTTGTGTGGGTACTGGATTTTTTTGAAGAGTTGCGAGAAAAAAATGAATCGTCATTCCTTCCTGTGTAGTGAATGCAGTAGGGGAGGCATTTCCCTCCCAGGAGTACTGTGGATTCAAATACCTACAACCGATATGTACTGGAACTTCATCAGTATTACTGTACTATTGGAAAACCAGATATGTTTGAATCATGACACATAGGATGCAATAAGCTGATCCTTATCCACAGCAGGAAAAGTGCTGACACCAGCTGTTGGATGGAATGTTTCTTGCATTTTTGACATGCCCTTAAACTGCCTTCTAAGGAGTATCAGCTCTTTGAAGAGGCCATCAATGTTTCTGTAAAAGAAGATTAAAGTAGAGATGACAGTAGTCTCGGACTGCTGTTTTAAGAATGTGAACTATACTGAGGTTGATTTGATGCAAAGTGATCCAACAATTTTGGGACAGTAGGGAATTTAAAGACACTTTACTATAGATAAGTGTAGTTTTTAGATTAATTCGGTATTTTTCATTCACATAAAAGTCCGTTGTACAGTTATTAACTAAGATCAAGAATGAAAAAGGGAAGGGCAAAGGATGATATTATTATAAGTCAACCCCAAAATCTGAAAGATTAGAATATATCTCTTTCTTACTTTGCCTTCATGACATGATAACTGAAATTGAGACATCTGGGGGCAAAGTGACAGATCAGGCAATGGAGGGCCTCAAATGATGATGATTAATTTTGCAGAATAGAGCTGGCTAGTGTCTTTTAGTTGAAGCTTGTTCTCAATCATTTTCCGCAACTGTTAAAATTACATTTAGATTAGACTGTTACATGTGGTCTAGAATCCAACTGACTGTTGAGGTACATGTGTATGTAGGGGTGTGGATTTAGAAGGCACATGTGAATCAAAATTAAATATATAGGAGAGCTGAACAATGATTCAGTGAAAGGTATCAACCAATTGTGAATGAATGGGGCAGGAGAGGAAGATTGGGTGACTATTCAGAAAGAGTTGGAGTGATAGTGCGTTTGAAGGAGGATGTGGGGCATTATTATTGTGAACTGATGTTCTTGTATTATGTATTTAATGCTTGAATTGGCCAGATGTCAGTTATACTGACTTCAGCTGAATTGTGTTAAGATGATACTGAAACCGAGAGCATATTGAAGCCTGAAAATTACATTATTCAGATGCCTAGAGATTTCCCTATATGGAAGTACTGTTGGTAAAATTTAGACATCAGTTCAAAATGTAGGTTCCTGGCAGATTATTGCCCAGTGACACACATTGAATTTATCTTCATGCTTCTTCTTTTCACAGTAACTTAACCACCTATTGTGAACCATTGTTGCTCCTGTAATGGCCAATGCAAATACTTTCGAAACGAGTCCACGACCCTCACGGACATTGCGGGCACGACTGACGATCAACAACCACTTTTGTTTCACTAACTCCCCATCACTATTGCTGCTGCTGACTACCCAGAAGAGCTGGTTTGATATGGACCTTGCCCACAGCTATAATTTATTTTGGGCCCTAATCAGAATAGAACAAATCTAAGTCACTAATTGTATTATGTCTCCAGTCCTGTACTTATTTGGACATTTCTTCGTACACTTTGGTTTGGTCCTATACTTTCATGCAGTATAAAGGCATC
>JAWQUT010000340.1:549461-570566 GCA_033807755.1 Ellobium chinense
GGAGTAAGGGTGGGAGAGTTGAAAAAGAAATGGGCGACAGTGAGTAAGACTGAGTGAAAGAGTATGATGGAATATAATAGTCGTCATGTAACGAAATAAGCAGTTTTTTTGGCGATGACAACTTAGATCGATGTTTACCTGACAACGAAAACTTTCTAACCGCATGTTATGAAAGGGATACTGTCTTTCTTCATTTGAGATAAGACATAACTTTTCTTTCCGTGGGGAAACTTGAAAGTTTCATTACTCTTTCATAATATTTGAAAGATACAAATCAATCCCTGATCCCCAAACTCTCACTCACTCCTTGCTAAAATGGTGCGGGTCGCTGCTCACCGGTCTATATTCGGTATAGTAAATTTTCCTCACAGATTCGAACTTCTGCGTCGTATCCTTGAAAATCTAATTCGTGGGTGTCTACTCTATAATGGTTTACATTCCCGCAGCGGTTTGATGTGGAAATACCGCTTTCATCTCATAGAGCTGTCCGGTAAACTTCGACGACAGACGGATTTGTCTCTACACTAGCATCGACCAAGCAACTCCAGAAAATTTTACCCTGGTAAACTTCAAGGCCTATCCAGACTGAAAAGAAACATTCGATCGGTAAACGCAAAATAAATAGGATATAATCGCAGTGCCCACAGCGACAGCTGAATGTAAACTTCTGGTACGTTAGAACAGACTTCAGCTCACACGGTCACGGTGCGAGCACAAGCAGATGGCGCTGGGACTTTTTAAGACATGAACAAATGTTTTTCACTTCCTTCCTCTTCTGTCTCCTTTCCTTTTCTTCCCTTTCTCCTCCCTTCTTTCCCCCGCCCCCTTTTCTTGGCCTTGATCATAGACATGAGAGATTTTTTGCTTTTTCCGAGCCAGCAGCAGCTTGAGCTTGAGGTTTGTGACACCTACTAGAGGGGCAAATCACTCATTGTGTACAACCCAATTAATCCGCTAATCTATAAAATCCCCCTTTTTGGAGGCCCTTTCAGCCAGTGTCAGGGTGTAGAAATATGTAAAATGACCTGTGATCTAAATAAAGCATCCAATTTTGAAGTTTCAGGTACAATTTGAGCCTTCTAGATAAAAAAAAAAATAAAGTGTGTAGACCTATGTATTCGCACGCGGTCAAAACGAGCCAAATGAAAAATTTGAGGACCAAATCAGTGTTCGAGGTGACCTTTTTCGAAAGAGATTTGTGAAAACTGTTGGTCGTTGACCCCTTTTTTCTTCCCGTTAAGAGATCGGGCAAAAGAAGGACTTTAACCTCCATGGAAGAAATTTTCCGAAATCACAGTGGTATATGTAGTATAACACAAAATGTTAATAGGGCCAAAAGAAGAAAAAAAACAACAATAGGTGTAAGCCCTTCGGCCTGATGCCATGGTATGGTCGGTGCAGGTCTTCTCTTTATTGTACACCATCAGCATAGTGTAACCGGGTGACAAGGCATATAGTATTCTTTCTTTATGTTTTAAGGGGGAGGAATGTTAGCTCGGTNACAATCTGAGGCTTCTAGATAAAAAAAAAAAAAATAAAGTGTGTAGACCTATGTATTCGCACGCGGTCAAAACGAGCCAAATGAAAAATTTGGGGACCAAATCAGTATTCGAGGTGACCTTTTTCGAAAGAGATTTGTGAAAACTTTTGGTCGTTGACCCCCTTTTTTCTTCCCGTTAAAAGATCGGGCAAAAGAAGTGCTTTAACCCCCATGGAAGAAATTTTTCGAAATCACAGTGGTATATGTAGTATAACACAAAATGTTAATAGGGCCAAAAGAAGAAAAAAAAAAAACAATAGGTGTAAGCCCTTCGGCCTGATGCCATGGTATGGTCGGTGCAGGTCTTCTCTATTTATTGTACACCATCAGCATAGTGTAACCGGGTGACAAGGGGAGGAATGTTAGCTCGGTATGATAATTTTATAGATGTTACATATTATTTTAGGGAAGTGTGTCACCAGGGATTTTACCAAATTACTTTAAAGGATCAATTTTGAGTGAAAATGCCGCAAAAACTTACACTAGAACATTTCTTGTTCCTACCGGGAATCGAACCAGGGTCTCTCAGCTGGCAAGTCTGAACGTGTACCACTACACTACAGGGACGATAACTTCACAGCACTTTAATCCTTAAAATATCTACTGCCTGAATCAGTCTCTACTTCCACGTGCGAACCCGTGACCCTAACACACTTCCCGACTGCTCACAATAATAATAAAGCTTCTTCAATCTCTGGCCTCTCCTGGAGGTAGCTTGTCCTCAAATCTTCAAGGACTGGGCAGTTAAACAGAAGATGTGTTACTGTTTCATAACAATGTGGGCAGAGTAGGCAGGCTGACGCTATTTACCGCTGTATTCTGTTCACGTGCGTATTCAGTGCTTATCTCAGACATAAGAGATAACAATCACAACTTGGCATGTTGTTGTGCTCGGTCTCTCACGAGGAGGCACTATGTAGGACCGGATAGCGGGAGCCACAGGATGAAATTAGAATTTTCTTATTGACCTAATCCTTATCTGTGGACGTGTTTATTTTAGCTCGTTCATCTTATCACGTGGATGAAGTACCTTTACATTCATGAAATCATATCGGCGTGTTTAAATTTAAATGAAGTTAATTATCAAGGCACTGAAATGGGATTCACATAATATATTCGATATCTGCCCACAAATTTTTTTTTATGCGGCGTAAATGTGTTGCCTATCTTCAGCCACCAAAACTAAAATGTTATGCATTTGTGATAGCAAAGCGGTTAGTTTAGCTGCAGCACAAAAGGAGACCCACTAGCATTACTCCGACTGCGATTTGCCACTATCAGGGACGGGGGAAGAGACAAGGATATGGCATGCCCTTACCCGCTCATTTGTCCCAAGAAAAGACATTTATAAAAATACCTCCATAATCCTAAGGCATGGCATACCTTACATGCATACTTTGATAGGCGCAGCACGTGGAAATGTAGGCCGACAGAGAAAATTCATCTTCAAGGTGTGTGTTATCACAAAATTCAATTTTACCTGTAAATTTGATATATAAAAATAGGATCAAAATTCGTACGTGACAGGGGTGCTTTGTAGCCATAGATGTATGAAATACTGAGAAATTTGAAAGACATTTTCTCTAACACTTTAAGATAAAATGTTCACAGAAAGACAGGTTGTGCAGTTAAGGAATATAATTCACTTACAACAACGAATGAATCTAGGCCATCTACTTCTATTCCTAGAATGAGAATGAAAAGATATATGCGAAGAGAAATTGAGGGCTTTACCAACACAGAATACGAGGCACCGCGAAAAATAAAGTGAATAATGTGCTCTTCAAAGGTTACATCCTTATGACTGCCAAGGGAGGGAGAGAGAGAGGACAGCCAGACACACATACACACAAATAGAAAGACAGACAGACAGCGACATAAATAGAACAAAGCTCACCTTAAACACAAATTACTACAATTACTATTTCATTACTACTGCTACGGAGCTATAATCTACTTTTTAGTGTATGTGTGTGGGGTGGGCGGGCAATGAGTCACTGGTGTTTCAATTTCAATTCAATTCAATTCAGTTTTATTTCCAATGTAACACCAGTAACAAAACATGGAATGGCTGCTACTACATGTCAAAATACATTAACATCATGGGACATTCGGACTTACGCTTTACATCATAAGAAAGAACTTCACGTCATAGCGAAAGAACAGAAATATCTATCAGGAAAATTTAAATATGTAATTGACCAGAGAAACTGATTAATAAGTTGTCTACATGAATATGAATTCCGCCACAGCCAAAGACAATCAAAGGAGCGCACACATAGTGAACTACCTCTAGTAGATGACAGCAGATAGTTTCCTTAAATAGAGTTTAATGGAAAACTATCCCACATTTTGTTTGAAATTACTGTAAGTTTTCATAAGCGTGGTGAAGTAGAGTTTGACGATTGAGAGTAGTGAGAAGAAGAAAAATAAATAATTACTGTATAATGTTAACAACCTAACTTAATCTCCGAAGCCCTTACATCATACTGTTTTGACCGTAGGGTGGTGGTTAGTTATCTTACAATATTCTAGTCACTCGCTTCTTGGGTGTACTTGTTTTCAAACCTCCACTGGTGTTCATATTATCATGAGCATCAAGACATTTTGCTACCAATCGGAGTACAGGGCTGGGCAGATCTGAGATCAAATGATCTCAGATCGTGATCTTAGATCAGATCACGTGATCTTGATCTGAGCTGAACAGCTGTTTTAGATGAACTGATCTTGATTTGAACTATACCTATTTTGGCTGTTTGATCTGATCTTGATCTGATCTGGAGTTTTCTAACTACATATCAGCTCAGTTCACAACTTCATATCGACCTCGAAAATCAGAACCGACCGAATGACGATTTTTTTTTTAGCGGGGCGAGTGAAAAGAAAAGGATTTTAAGTGTGAGGGTGGCGTTTTCCACCCCTCAAAGTCTTCGTCGGTCAGATTTCGACATTACAACGTTTTGCCTTAGTGTTTGAAACCTTAAACTTCTCCCGGACCAGTTCCATGCCTGTTACGGCTGTTACTCACATCGATGTAACCTTGCGTGAGGTTACCAGTCCACCGCAGTCTTTCTCTCAGTCTGGCAGAGTTGGATTGGGGAATGATAAGGTGAATGGGCAGTTATTTCTTGTCAGATGTACGCCTTGTGTAGACTTTATCTTCATCGCTTTGAAAGACTAATGTGCTGAATATGTTTTTAGTATTTAGATAGGCAACAGAACGCACGTTTTATATTCTTTCATCGACTGCGTCTTTATCGCCACTGCCATCCCACCAGCTGCCCGGTATCCAGTGGCGGCGCCAGGCTGTCTGTAGCGTTGGACTGCGGCGCGCGACTATTCTTTTGATGACGCCAGATGATGGTNAAACCTCCACTGGTGTTCATATTATCATGAGCATCAAGACATTTTGCTACCAATCGGAGTATATTTGAAGGTGGTGTCGATCTATGTTTTCTAGTTCTAGCACTAATACCGGCAAAGAAAATATTGAGTTCTGAAAATATCCATGGAGGAAATAAATAAAAGAATCGAGAGAGAGAGAGGCAGAGAGAGAGAGACAGAGAGAGAGAGAGAGAAAGAGAGAGGGAGGGAGGGAGAGAAAGGGGGCAGACAGACACACAGACAGACAGACAGACAGACAGACAGACAGACAGACAGACAGACAGGACAGACAGACAGACAGACAGACAGACAGACAGACAGACAGACAGACAGAGAAAGAACAAAGCTACCCGTAAACACAACTGGAAAATATGAGAAAATTAACAACTTCTGTTTTGTCTAGATAAGACAGGCATTGGCACTGCCATAAATATTGGACCCTATTATTTTGTTTTCTTTCACAGTAAGTTTGTGCTAGGCTCGCTCCTTCTTTCCATACAAACAAACAAACAAAAAAAAAGATCTAACAAATAAACAAAAACAAAGGACGCTCAAGCAAACTTAGGATCACATGATACAGACATCAGTCAATGTAACAAGTAGGTCTACATGTTCACCCAGGAATGTACCGATGCTCAGAAAATCCAGCTCTTCACAACCTTTCAGTGCACCATGGGCAACTGCTTTTTGAACGTCCAGGTGTGAGCTGTTATCTGAAAAGGTTATAACTTGTATATTTATAACCTAGATTAGCCTACCTGGCTAAGACATACATTATGCATAGGTTCGCCAGTTAGGTACACAAAGAAAATTTCGGGCGGTGCACGGTGTAAAAGGTTAATGTGGGCAACGAGGGTAAAGGACTCGTGTATATAAATGTCATCAACAGAGGGTGGAAAATCATCGGCTAACAGACAGACAGACAGACAGACAGACAGACAGACAGACAGACAGACAGACAGACAAGAAGGTAGGTAGGCAGACAGACAGACAGACAGAGACAGGCACGCAGGCAGGCAGACAGACACACAGACATATCTAAGTATGATATATGATTTTTAAAGAACAAACTGGTGACAAGTCTAAAATGAACAAAACTCCAGAGATTTTTTAAAACGTTTAAAAACCCATAATAATAATAATGATCGTTATAATCTTGGCTGCCAGTCTTGAACCGAAGCTCCGAGATGCATTTGCAAAATTGGCAGACAGCTTCATATCTCTTGAAGCAGATAAATTATCTCTTGACGAAGATGTTACATGTATCTTATCTCCTGACGAAGATAAGTTGTCTTTTCTCCTGACGAAGATAAATTATATTTTACTGGATCTGTCAGTTGGAAATTTGTTTTCGTTACGCCGAACAGATTTGTAAAATCGGCCATAGTGTGACAGCAGATACACCTTTTATTACAAATCAAATCAAGGTTTACCTCTGTTAAGACGTAAACATTTCATTTAAATATACAGATTCACGTAATGATTGTGTGGACGTGAATCACTTTGCACTTTATGAACTATACTTGTGAAGTTCACATCTGATTCTAGTATGTAACGTGCAAAAGTATATCATTGGATTGTAACTCCAGTGGCCGTATGCATAATCTTTACGTTAATTAACGCAATGCGGTAACCATGAGGAACCCCCAAAACATCAATCTTGTTCACTGTAGTTAAGCAGTGCGTTAATTAACGTACGGATCATGCATACGGCCACAGGTTATGCCACATGATTATGCCCACCTCTGCCATGACTGTTCTAAAGAAATACGAGTTTGAACAAAAAAAAGCTCTCTAACGTCACTGCTCTTTATTCGCTTCATTAAAACCATTTACAGGAGTGTTCTTTCATCGTTATTTCCGAGCTACTAATTTCCCATCCACTTCTATCCATGATATTCTGTTCTCTTAATGACAACATTATTTAGGGAAAACATCATGAAGCTTTACTAATTTTGCCCCAACAATTGCCGTTGTTTCAAGCTGGAATCTCTTACGGACCGCTATGGAAACGGAGGGCATGCCCATGATATTCCCAGGTGTTTTAATTCTACTGCGCCTAACAATCTAGAATCAGATATGAATTTCATACCTAGTTCGCAAATTAGTGCTGTATGGGCTATCATAACACTAGTTAATGCCATAATTATGCTCATGCCTTTCTCTGCCATAACGGTCCGTAATAGTTCGGAATTAGAAAATACAAGTTCTTAAATGCACCGCCCTACCCTGACGTATCACTTTTCAGTAGCAGTCATTTACAGGAGATCTTCATCCCTGTTTTCACCAAGTTAGTTTACAGGGCTGGGCAAGTTCACCAAATAAGACAGTTCAGACCAAGTTCAGTTTTCTAAGGGAGAAAGAGCCCTAAGATCAAGTTTAGCTCACTTCTATAAAAATTGAGTAGTTTTTAGATTAAATCATCTTCATTCGGATTTAGAACTCGGCATTCCGTTCTGGTTTTCGAGGTAGATGTTGAGCTGAACTGAAATTTAGGTAAAAAAATGAGGTTCAGATAAAGCACCCAAAATAGCTACACTTCAGATCAGATCAGTTTGTCCAAAATAGCTATTGAACTCAGATCAAGTTCAAGTGAACTGAACCTAAGTTAACAAACTGCGTTCATATTATGATCTCAGTTCTGTCCAACAATGCTGTTATGTGTTGCACTTTCTTCAAGCCATGACTGTGGACTCTTTCATGACAACATTGCGAAGCTTCAGCTACAGCTATTAAAAATAGCTTTTTTTTTTTTTTTAATGGAGCAAAATCAGTGGCATTTTACGAGTAAGGAATAATGTGCATCAAAGACTATTTCCAAAACTGTTATCAAATGTCATCATAAAAATGTCTATTGTTATTATCACAACGGCTATATTGGTTTGTTTTACTGTTTTCATACAGGTTTTCAATGTCAATAACTCACTTATTTAGAAATACATTGAGCTTAAAATTAACATGCATAAAAGACAATGTAATACTAATCAAGCTGACTGATGAAATTTAGAATCTCTATTTGGCCTTTTTTTAGGAATTTATCTTTCAGTATCACCACGTTGCTGACAACTGATTTTTCTGTTCTACATTTCTGATATTTAAAGTTGCATAATTGAAGGTTATGTAAAATGTCAATGGTAAATAATAGCATTATTATCAGTATAATCAGATTGTCTTTCTCAAATTTCAGGCGAATTTATTCACACATGACCGAATCATGTAAAGAATGTTTGACAAAAAGGGGTTAAAAATTTGGCCTTCTTATACAAACCAAAGGCTTACACACATTAATGAAATCCACTGAAGCCCTGGGGTAAATGCTGCCTACAACAATTTTTTTTTTCACAAATTCAGGACTGTATTTTCACCACTTTAAACGTGTAATTTTAGATAATACGATTGTTTCTAAGTAATCTGTCCAAACGACAAAATGTGTTTATACACCGATATTATTGACTCTTAATGTGTTAGCTTTTGGACCAATTAGATTTCTACCACTATCAGATCCACTTCCCAAGATTAGTAGACTTATCAAGAAAATGCTGGTCCATTAGCCACTCTACTATTTGCCAAAACACTATTATTACTAGGCCCAAGATAGTCAACCAATAAATTCAAATTTCTGCAGATTCAGGGCGTACAAGTACACAAATTCCCTTGTGAACAGGGCACTGCCTTAGTCAGTATTGATAACTCTCCGAATAAAGTAACTACTCTAGCGAACTTTAAATACAATCATGCACGAAAGTAAAGACAAGACCGATAGTGTTTACTCTCAACACGTGCACTCAACACAAGTATTCACTTCGAGTTTAAAAGTGAGTTTGTCGATATTGTGAGTACTGGCATCTTTAGTAAGTTATTTTTGGATACGTATGTGTGGTTTTGACGCCGTAGTTAGGAAACTCTTTGACTCGGAGAGCGAGGCAGCAGAGGATTCTCAGAGGAAGATACCTTTATCAAACAAGTGTTTTGTAATTTTGACTTTCTGACTGGTGCTGGGCCACACTTAGGTCATGACTCCCGAGGTCTTGATTTTTGGTGAGTTATCCCTCAGTACGAAAAACACGGTTTATCCACGCATTTCATCTAATATCCTAATTAAGTGGAGTTATGAAAATTTAAGAAATGAAAATACGACAATAAAAAAAAGAATATGACTTTTATTTACGCCGCAGGGAATTTGATTTACGATTTTATGCAGTTGTTGTACATCTCATTCATAATGCAATAATATTAAGACAGAACAATATACATCCTACATGTAAATACATAATGATTATTACAAATGAAATACATAACAAAGGCATTGCAGGTTATCAGCGGTGCAGCGCCCTGGCCTCCCAGCTTTAAAGCCCTGACCAGTTTTCTGATTTTATAGGGACTATTTAAAATTGCATATTTTTATGCAGGTGCTATTGGCATCTTCATACCTACACGCCCAAATCGTAAGCTATGTTCTGTGGACTGGCGTCACTTCAGTCCTACTTTCCGTTGGCTATTCTCACTACCAGTAAAAAAAAAAATAAGCATCTGAGTTTAAAAAGAAAATAAAAACTACATTACTTTTAATGGCCCATTACAAGTAAAGTTTTTTGCTGTGTCTCGTCGTTTGACCCACCCCCAGGAAAAGCTATTTGAGGCCTTCAGGCTATTTCAAGAGAAAAAGGGGTTAGCTCATTGGCATCATCTTTTCAAATCTCTCGCCCAAAATAGTGCTGCTCTAACTTAAAGGAAGACATGCACATCAAAAATAATTTTCCGTTTTTCAATGCTTTTTCTCTCTAAAAGTTATCCATGGTGCCCACCGAGTCCATTTTGCGAAGAAAGAGCATCGTTCTGTTACCGTGCGCGTATGTAATACGACGCAATAAGGAGAGCTAGAGTTACCGGGTTTAGCCTTTGCGTCCAGAATTGTTCCCCTTCACCGATCAGCAGAAGGCCTGTGGCAAAAACGATGACGTCACTTAAGTTCCAGCATCTACAGACACCTCTATCTGACAATGTATTATTCAGCTTTTAATTATTGTTCTGGTCATCTAGATTCAAACGTAAAGTTTGATAGTGTAAGCCAGATAAAGTATTGTGCACTTTTGTTGCCTCAGCATGATTTTGTTTGACATATCTACTATTCACAGAGGAATTAAAACATTCATACCAACGTGCTATCACCCTTCCACAGAGCACTGGCTAGACAGCTTGGCGTTGTGGCTGGAACGTATTTGACGTAAGCTTATGGCCGCCTTACGCGCAGTGGGTATAACAATTCGGACTTTGTATAATGTAACCCTGTGGGTTGTTGCGGGCCGTTAGAGACATTATTCTGACAGATCCTTGAACGGCTGTTTTATAGTAATAATAGGGTATCGAATGATTTAATATGGTCTGTAGGACGATGCAACTTTCCTTTAACCTAAACTGGCCAGGTAAGTGACAAAGGCATTAGAACAGGCCACAGCTAAGGTCACTGGGCCCCTGAATGGGAGAAAAAATGATGTGATTAATAGATCATCCTTCATTCTTAGTCCAACTCAAATGATTTCAAATGTAATGTGCGTGCGTTACATTTACGGTTAGGGGCAGGGTTAGGTTAAAGAAAGCACACATTCAGAGAGCTTTTGAATAATGATAATGATTATCCTAGGGTGGTTTTTACTTCCTTGTCTCTACTTCCAAACCTGACTTTTACCCTAAACCAAGCACACAGTGGGATAAGCCCTGAATATCACCAACTACACAGCAGGCCCTTATGTTGACTTTGAGCTCTGTAACTAACACTGTCCCAAGGCATTCTTGTGATTTTACAGTATCCATATCAATATTGTGACGTTACTGCATCGAAATCAATCACAGACGACACGGTAGTGGTCAGTACTCGTAACAGTTTGAAAATATCGAATAAAGCACAACCCGGATTGTTCATCTCAAGCCAGGTATTCGTTGTAGGATACAGGACATCAACTCCACCGAAACCTTACACTTAAGTGCACAAGAATTTAACGTTACCACGTATGTCTTGGATTTGTCAGGCTAAGCTGCACAGACTAAATTAATGATAATAATATTTAGACTAGACGCGATATGCCTCGTTTTATTTCCATGTACTTGATTAATATCACTACATTATCTGAATTATAAATGGGATTTGTTTTGAAGTAAGTCATCTGGTCTGATGTAATCTCTATTGCTATCTGTCTTACAAGTGTTTAAGTATATCGTGTAAAGACAAACTGCAGTGGACTGATTTGTATACATAACTTTGGAGGCTTTGGGTCTTCCTCTTTCTAACAGCTTTGTAGAAAATGAACAGAATGGATTTTGAGCCTACATGCCTTGTTACAGAATCCTTGTTAATCTGTGTTGTCCTGCCAGCTTTTCTGTAAAGAAATCAACCGAAAAAACACAAACAGTCAGGCGTCTTTTCTTCTCAGAAAAAGAGGCGATCGAAAAAAAAATTAATGCCATATCTAGATGAAGGAGCCTTATATAAAAATGAGAAGCATGGGTCGAACAGTGATAGCAAACTATAGCATTGTTACTCTAGATGGTATGCAGTGTCTGAACTCTCTAGTATGATTTTTTCAATCATTGTTTGTAGGAGAGGTGCCAACAATTAAATACACATTAACTTCGACCTTTTAGGCTCTGGTCATTGCATTATAAAATTTGATTCTTAAAAAGACCTTTGAGTCCCCTGGTGGTAGTGCCCATTACATCATCTATAGACTTAAATCTTGACTTAAGTATTTATCTCAATATTTCTGCATGTATGATGAAAAACACAAACTGACTTTTCCACTCACTTTGCCTAGCAATCCTAAAGATTTTTTTACTGAACCATATTAAAACTAATCAATTTCTGCAAAACAGAGGCTTGACAGATAAGTTGATTGTCATCAAAATTATCTATTTACGCCTTTTTGTCATAATGTTGACCTTTTTTTTCTTGGGGAGAAAAGATCGGTTTATTTTTGTTTTGGGATTTATCATGCCGTTAATACTTATGTCAGCAGTTTATAGCATAAGAATGAGTACTCCAGACTACAATGCGGTGAAGGAACATTAGCGTAACTAAAAAGTAAAGTGCAGTGAATTTCTAGGAGTGACATTTTATGAAGTGGATATACTTGTACAAAAACAAATGCTATAGTATTGCAATGACGATTTTTCAATGGTGTTGTTGTTGTTGCTGTTTTTGTTGTTGTTGTTGTTGACCACGAATTGAATAACTGTGGTGAAAAACGTTAACCAGCTTCGTAGCAAGGCAGAAAAAGATTGGATAGAAATTAAGTGGAAAGCATCAAACCTGAGTTAAATTGTGAGACGTTAAACCTAGGGCAATAGCTGCCTCTTCAAGGGCCCTTCCTCCTCCTCTTGAGATTACAAGAAGCATATTCCGATTTGCCTCTTTTAACCGCTAAATTTTTTTTCTCTGCGGTCACTTACAAGAAATTGTACAACCTCTAAATCTTTTCAAATAGCTTGCAGCATTCAATGAGCTTTAAATAATAGTGTTTAAAATATAAGTCTTTCATTTCGTTTTCGAGTTACGAACTGTTACATCGAAAGACTTAAACAAGCTTGTTAGTTTCCTTAGGGAAAGGTGTCTTGCACAGACGGCAACACCGAAACAGTAATAAGTGACCCAAACCCCAGGTTTACTTTACAAAATCAAAACAGAATGTAAACTAATTTGCAGGCAGGTTCACAAATCTAGCTTCATTCTGTAAATCTGCCTTAAGGACAGAGTTTTTTTTTCAGTTCACCTAAGGCATATGATATCATCCTATTTTTCATTCCAGTTAGAGGTGTGTAACCTTGAATCAGCCATCCTTCTCCTCCACAATTTCCCTTTATACTATTATGAGCTTCCTAAAGCGCGTTACCAGTTTTTGAGTCTGTTTTTATTTTTAATGAAGCTGTTAGATGCTTTTCCTTCTGACCCTTCTCCTGCAACCAACCCATGCATACATAAGCACTCACACACACACACACACACACAAACACACACACACACACACACACATATTCGCACCCACACAAGCACTCATGCACCCCACACAGACACCTATAAGACAACATAGTGTTGCAACCGACAAAGACGCAGCTCAAGCCTTGCACAACACCACCACCTCCGCTTCTTCTTTTCACCATGCCTCAGTAAGAGCCCCGTGCTGGATTCTTACCACGTACTCCTTGACTAGACAAATAGTTTACGCTCTGTCTACACTAGAGATAAACAATAATGGGCTGTTCCATCCATCCACTTGGCAGCAGCTGTCGCCTCCTGGACGGTGTCCATTTTCCATTTACCTTCTCACCCTGGCACTTTGTTAAACGTGCTATTCCGATAAACCACCGTCGGCTCCTTCGCAACAAAGGCATTGTACCACCTGTGTTGGGTAAAGGAATTAATTGCTCAGATCTACTGTATAGTGTCGACCTCTTCCCGTACCTCTTTTCATCAAACTGAAGGCAGAGAATTCCTACCTTCTCTCGGCATTAACCGCCCCCCTCCCCTTATTTTTTGACACAATCAGCTTTTAGCAATCTCTTCATCTTCTGACAACATCCATCTTGGAAGAAATTACCGAGAGTTTTGCAATGCTTCGCAAATTAGTAGTCGATCTCGTCATCCGTTACGTTTACAGGCTAACAGGTTGAGGCATTTAAAATGCGGATGTTGGGTGGCTAAAAAGTTTCAGACCTGATTAAAAAATGGAATTTCGCATGTGAAATATCAGTAAAGTAACAGAATCCAGCGTTTCACAGCATATGTTCCCATCTGGTTCAGAAGGCGTTTCCACTGTTATTTCTATGTCCCCCAGACAGCCGTCTGCAATCATGAGGTATTTTGTGTGCATTTCCTTTTAAATCCACTCTGAAAACTGTCTTCTCACAAATGATACGTCTGCATCTCTTCGTGATGTCAACTGCTAGTGCACAAAATGTTCTCCATCCATGGGGGCAAAGAGCGTATTTCTCAAGACAGCTTGTGAATGCAAGAGAATATACATTCGCTGTGTGCTGGAAACGAACTCCGAGGAAGGTCAACACCAGGAGAGGCATAATAAATGCAAGAGCAAAGCTTGACAACGAATTTAGATCACATCCATTCCTCGGTCACTGGGTGCTTAAGGGTTCCAGATTTCGTAAGCTGTTTTTCTGTACATCGTCTGTTTGGGTCATTGCAGTAAATTCGGATTTTTTTGTTTTTGTCTCTGTTTGCGCTTATAAGGGCCATGTTAGTGCGTTCTCTATCGGCCTCAGCCTTGTATAATTTTCTGCTTTTCTGTGGTCCTTATGGTTTGATCTTCTTTGCATGACATGTGATCTTTTCTTGTCTGTTTCTCTCTCTCACTTTCACATGCACAAACACATACACATTTACACATATACACGTGCGCACACTCTAGTACAAGCAAGCATGCGCACGCACGCAGTACACATACAAACCCGCACACAAACGCAATCACTTACACACATAAACACACATGTGCATACGCAGACGCACATGCATGTACGCACACACACACACACACACATAAGACGCACGTGTGCAAGCGCACACACACATACACACATACACACACACAAACACACACACAAACACAAAAGCATAAACACATACACACAAACACAAACAATTGATGTCAAGGTTTCACTTCCGCATGCTTTACTCAGACCAGAAAGTGGAAAAAGGAAAAAGTTTCATCCTACTGATAAATTGTGGAAGTTCTATTACCATTACGAACTGACAGAATGTACTTATTCAAGCACTGGTCACAATAATAACTATGTATATCCAGGGATTACATCGGCATGGACGATGATAGAGGGTTGCGTTTTTGCACACGGCACTGTGTCGAACTCAAGTTGAACCCGGATGTTCAGGCAAATTGCTTAGGGAAAACTTTGGACGCAATCCACAGGCTTGACTTAGGGTTAAACGCAGGTTAGGGTTCGAGTTCAGGAAGAAAAGCAAACTATTATCATTGTTTAGAAAATCTTTGAGATGTTCTTTTTCTTTTGTAATCCTGTCCCTAACCTTCAACCAATATTATTATATGGTGGGATATCCTATGATACTGTACATGAAGGAAGCAAAGCAGCCACATTTATGCAGTGCCATTGTCTAGCAGCCTAAGTATGTGGACACGCACATCAAAAATTAATTTTCCCTTTTCCAATACTTTTTCTCTCTCAAAATTATCTACAGTGCCCACCGAGTCAATTTCGCTAAGAAAGAGCAGCGTTCTGTTACTGTGCTCGTATGACGCAATAAGAAAAGCTACAGTTACCGGGTTTGGCCTTTACGTCCAGAATTATTCCCCTTCACCGATCAGCAGAGGCATGTGGCAAAAACGATGACGTCACTTAAGTTACAGTAGCTACAGACACCTCTATCTGACAGTTAGCTTTTAATTAAGGTTCTGGTCATCCAGATTCAAATGTAAAGTTCGATGGTGTGAGCCAGATAAAGTATTCTGCATTTTTGTCGCTTCAGCATGATTTTGTTTGACATATGTACTGTTCACAGAGGAATTATAATATTCATACCCACATTCTATCACCCATCCGCAGAGCACTGGCAAGACAGCTTGGCCATGTGGCTAGAACCTATATGACGTAAGCTTATGGCCGCCACGCGCGCAATGGGTGCAACAATTCGGACTTTGGATAATGAAGCCCTGTGGGTTGTCTGGGGTCGGCAGAGACGTTATATCATTATGACAGATGCTTGAAAGACTGTTTTACTGAAATAATAGGATATCGTATGAGTTAATATGGTCTGTCGGACGTTTCAGTCTTTCTTTAACTTAAGATTTAGATGCATGATTTAAGGGGAATGTCATGGGACTCACCCAAAGGTTTATACTGATGGTTAGGGGCAGGGATCAAGCCTCGGAAGTCGGGCAAATTTTGAGAAGCTGACACACCCCCGAATTTATTTACGCTGATATGCGGAAGGGGTAGCGTGCCGTGTGCATATGAAACCCTTTTATTTTGCCACAATCCATATTACTTCTCAGTTTTCTCAGCATGAAACGAATGACATCAAAATCCCTCATGGCACAGGACAGGCATGGGAATTATCATCAATGACTGAGTGTCCTATTACAAAAAGCTCTCAGCTGCCTGCCATAGCTTTTTCTTCATGTCAGACGCCATCAGATAAACGATAATAGACAGTTTTTAGTAAATAAACTCCAGCAAAGCTCACCTCTGGTTTAAGCAAACTGTTAATGTAAATGGTAGTATGACTGCGTTATCAATTCTCGCTTTAGCAAGTAATTGGAAATGCCTCTTTGAGGCCTTTGAGAAAATATTCTCCTCAGACTACATGAACGTTCCGAAAAGGCCAAGACTAGTTTGTAGTCCTGGAGCCACTACTGTGGTTAAATAATATACTGTTTTCAGTAGGGGTCCTTCATTTAGATTTTTTGCAGTTTCAGTTTACATAAAATGGGGGTCCAAAATTTGGCATTCTTTTGCAGACCAGCTGCTCGCACAAACTGAAGCCGCTTAGACCCTTGAAAAGAGCTGCCTGCCAAAAATCTTTATTTTACAAATTCAGTAATGTATCTCACAACTTTTGCGGTGTGGTTTCATGTTCTACGATTATTCCTACACAATCATTCCATATTTACCTTTTTTTTTTTGGTGATAATTTAAGTTGCTTATATTACTGTTATCGTCTAGTTATCTTCTTTTTCCTATATGTAGAGTTTTGACTGGTCACTATATCTCAATTTTACAAGCTAAACCACATTTGCTTCATTGTTTTGCTTTGAGCAACAGGTTAAGAACGCTAAAATTTCTCAAAATCTCAAAAATTGACCTGGACTAATGTGGAAGAGCTGTGACAGTTTTAGCCAATCATATCCTTCTGGCAATGGAATGGTATAAAAGCGAACGTAATGATTGGTGGGCCTTGCAATGCCTAGATGGTTATGCACGCATAATATCTGAAAGTGTCTATAGTGGGCGTTGTAAAAGCTGTTTATGGAGCAAGATGGGAGAGGTCGACCAAACGTCCTTATACGTTTCTCTCCTTATTCACGTTCACTTGCAATGGATCGGGCTGGCGGGGTACAGTGTGACCAGTATTGAGGCGCTGGACACTGAATTAAATGGTCATGCCGGTTCAATGTCTCTTCCATACTTAGAATTTTTTCATACATTATTTACTGTGGACCCGGTCTCGTACACGCTAAGAACCAATATAATCTTATCTCCAGCATTGCACACAAATTAGCTAATTAACCGCACTGGTCTTGAGAACGTGTTGAACTCCTTCCATACCAAAATCCCTTCTTATGAAGCGGGACATGAAAGATATGCATTCAAATAGCGCCTAGATCTGGGAAGTTCCATCAGAATTCCACGTCAGTACGGCAAATTTCTGAAAATGAAAGATTTTCCAAGCAATTAGTTTTGATTGTTTCTAGCAGAGATTTTTGTTTCCTTCAAATATAAACCGAAACTGGCCACTGAAAAGTCGGAGCTTACACGGTTTACACGATGCTCTGCTGGAATTTTCCTTCTATCTTCGCATCATATTTTCTTCAAAGAGCCTTATTTCGTAGCTAACAAGAGCAATATGACTGTGGGAGTGGGGGGGGGGGGGGGGGGGGGGGGGGGGGGGGGAATCATGAGGAAGAAGCTCCTGCTACACAGCGGTATCAGGATGATTGACACTAAACAAAGATGCATTTGCAGCTAGTCTCGCTAGATTAAGAACTTCGATCTGGCTTTGAAGACCACTGGAACCATCCGATGTTAAAGTTTTGTTTGTTGCAAGAATCGACAGCAAAATCTTTTCTGAACATAAAACTGTTAATTTTATGGCGAATGGTCAATAATTGTAGATAGATTTGAGTTTTTAAAAGGCAGATTATTTTTTTAGTAAAAACCTTATTGACAATTTTCTTGCAATTTTCCCATTGCTTGGGGGTGAACCTCTGCCACTTCAAATGACTAGATTTAAATCAGAAGAATGCTTGGTCAAAATTTTAATTTTTACTATATGAAGGTACACACATTAAGCTTTCAAATTAAACAAGTTATTTAATGTAGTCAAAAATCGACTTCAGCCTCACTTTGAATGGCAAACGTCCGCAAGGAGGCGCAGTCGAAGAAAAAGAAAAAGGAGCTCGAAAGAAGACAGTCTCGCTTATTTTCCTTCATTTTCAATGTTGATTGTGTACGTGTATTGCCTCAGCTGAAAACTTTTAAGAATGAGTTGATGATTGAAGCAATCAAATAAATATCATGTGGGGTAAGGAAAACAAATCTGAACTAACCGTATGAAAAATATATACAAAATAATATCAATGCACTACTTAAGGCTAAATAAATAACACTTCGTTTTGAAAATTAAAGACTAAATTAAACAAAGATTACTTAATAAATAATTTTAGGCTAAGATGAACTACAAGACTAGATCTAAGTTCCATGGCTCTCAGTAATGACGAATGAGACAATATTGGTCTGCTTCTGTAAATTCGTTCACAAAATTAACTTACATCACTCTATATGCTTTACAGCTTATTGTTACAAACTAAGCTGGAGGCCTCTTAAAGCTATGACTAAGTCAATGTGATGAACACTGAACAGCAGCAGAGCTTTCTATGTCAAAAAAAGAAAAAAAATGTACGAAAGAACAACTTACGGAGATAACGGAAAGAGACAGAGAAAACGTAAAAAAATTGCTGCGTAGAAGAAACATATTTTCAAAGTTATTCTCCACTGACTCAAAAACCGACGTGACCTTCAGAAGTATGTCATACACACCCACGCAATAACCGACTTCAACCTTGGTCAAAAACACATTTTAGTGCTGGTTAAGTTATCTTTACTGTAAACACTTAAGGTAGGGGGCGCCAGAAGTGATTCACTAGCACCCGACGTCCATGTTCAGAAAACCTCTCAAGTCATTAAGGTATACAGCCTCCCTAGTGCCATGAGAACCATAGGAGAGGTTTTTCGCAAGAACTATAATTATAGTACAGGTTTAGTAGCGGAAGCCATTATAGAGTAGACTCGTCTCTTTGGTCGATGATTTATCAGAGCTCCGCCAAACTGACATCTATGATGTATACAGATCTTGAGATCATCATTAAACGTATACTGTGCTCCTACAAACAAGATATGTCGATCGGGAACTCATGTATTCAAAAGCATGCATAATTTCTCATGGAAGTTCATTCACGAACATTATAACAAATTAGAAAGTATGAACCGGTTCCTTGGAATTTGAACTCGTTTAATTTAACTGTAATTTAAAGATTATAGGAGGGGGAAGACTGAAACTACATCGTTGAAGGATTTCTTCTCTCTCGACAAGAAAATAAAAACACCATTTCCGAACAGTTATTTGTAACGTCAAAATTATGTTGATGCGTTGTGTCTCGGGTCACTGGTGAAAGCGGGGACAAAGAATATAACAAACTCTCCGACAACAAACACTCCCAGATGCTCAGATATTTTACCGTTTAGCATTTTTAAAGACATGTGGTTCTTCCACATAAAAGCCTTTCTATCTTCAAGACCGAAGTTGTTACTTTCATAATATCTAGGATGCTCTTTTTCTTTTTCCTCGGGAGAGAACAAAAATGTCTGGATTCAGAGATACTATTGCAACTTACAAGACCAAAGCTGTGGGGAAATGAACTAGTTTATGTCTAATATCATAAAGCGTACATGTATAACTGGAGTCTCACTTTTCAACGCTATTTATTTTCGATCTCCCACCTCTTAACTTCGTTCTTTGCCCAGTTTTCCTGTTCCTTTAGTAACACCTGTAACACATTTATCCTAACCAAGGAGTTTGTAGAAAAAAAAATGCTCGTTTCAAACAATATAACAAGCCTGTTTATATTCTCCATTATTTACTCATCTCCCAACCTTCCAATGGTTATCTCTGTAATCTACATTACCTTTCTTCTTTCCGTCGCTTTTCTATGGTACAAATAAGCTAAAATAGCTTCGTCTACAAACTGACGCCCATATAAATATAAGTAAACACTGTATTCAATGTCTGCCTTTGGTTTGGGCTTGATGATGTCAATATTTTTATGCTAAACGGTTTTCTGTATTATATAGATTTACTTTTTCCCTATCACCTCTACCTCCATTTCTAGACTTTTTTTTTTGGTTGTTTTTTTTTCCAACCATAAATCCCCTCCTACTGCCTTCTTCTGCCCTCTTCTAAGTTTCTCTTAAGTGGCTAATGTTCATAAGCAAAGTGTCAGGATATTAGGGAGTCTGTAAACACACTGAATATCGTCTTTGTTGATGTATGGAGTCGTATGTCATAAAAATGAGATTGCAAGAGAAGCAAGATCTCAGGAGTCTTTATATTAATAACAGTAATAATGATAAAAATAAGAAGT
The DNA here is from genome assembly GCA_033807755.1 of Ellobium chinense. Classification (NCBI taxonomy): domain Eukaryota; kingdom Metazoa; phylum Mollusca; class Gastropoda; order Ellobiida; family Ellobiidae; genus Ellobium; species Ellobium chinense. Next base: position 569,781 of record JAWQUT010000340.1, read on the forward strand.
TGCATCTATATAGCTTTTATCCTAGACAGGATCTGAGCGCTTTGAAGCAACAGAAAGAAGAAAAATACAAATCCAATCTGTACATCTAAGCATACACTCATGAATATATACAAACAACAATAATTTCAAGAGGATAAATATTACTCAAAACATTGCTTGAACATAATATGATGTGTCTTCAACATTTTTTTTTGGTAAACTGTGTAAATTAAATTCTTCAGGAATATTTTTTGGTAGTTTATTCTAAACAGATGGTCCCGTGAATGTAAAACCTCTTTTCCTAGATCTTTTTATGTTTGTATTTCGCGCTACAAGACAACAGGAATTCTCAGTTAACAAGATGGCTTGTGTTCAGTTATTAGATCTGATACGTATGTACGCGAAATACCTTTCATTTATTGGGGTGAAGAGAAGGAATTCCTCATAAAGTCATTATGCCTTTAGCTTTTGAACACATGCATGAATCCAGGTATCCATTAGTATTTGAACAAAATAATTTCGAAATATGCACCTGAATTAATTTGTAGGAAAAAAAACAACAGCTTTAAACATCAGTATGGACAATGCAGTGTATTAGATTGTACTATCTCCTCTTTGCCAGTCCTTTCTAAGACCTAAACATGAGTATGGACAAAGCAGTATATTAGACTGTACTGTCTATTCTTTGCAAGCCCCTTCTAAAGGCCTATACATCAATGCAATATATTAGACAATGCAATATATTAGACTGTACTATCTCATCTTTGCCAGTCCCTTCTAAGGCCCGCCAAGGGTATAAAAAGAGTT
>JAWQUT010000340.1:574226-590750 GCA_033807755.1 Ellobium chinense
CACACACACACACACACACACACACACACACACACACACACACACACACACACACACACACACACACACCCCATCCATCGCTCCTCCCCCTTCTGCCCACCAACAGACACATACAAATCAGACTGTTTTCTAAACAGAGGTTGCTGCAAATAATATTCAATTCCAATAGTGCATTAATAGAGACCTTCGCAGTCTCTTTGATTTTCCTAAACAGACAGAACGGCTGCCACAACGTATTTCATTCCTGTCAAAACTCATTGGGTGAAGTGGAAAAGGAACGTTTGTTATCAGAGGTCTTCAAAATTCCCCTTGTTAGAGAAGGGTGCATATGGAAGCTCAGCATCAACACAGACTGACAATTCAGTCTGCGTTTGTTAGAAACGGTTAGGTCGAGAACAAATCCATTCTATACATTTCGGTACACTGCTCGTCAAGCACCAGCGCAGTTTTCACTGGCTTCTTATTCTTCAATGTGTCCTGAGTCTTGATGCAGCACTGTTTGGTCCCAATCGACACCCCTTTCTTAGCAATGGAAGGAGCAGTCTCTAGGCAAATTAAGATGGCAGTGACCAGTGCGGAAGAGACAGAAAATAATGCACTGACTTCTGAGTGGTTTTTGCTATACTTTATTTGCCTCATTCATTTAGCATCCAAACCATCACTGCTTTGTGCCCTATCCTCCTCCGACACATGTCGATTAAAAGACCTTCCACTAACAAATTTTAAACCATATATGGTTGCGGCCATATTGCCGAACTTTTACTTCCGGTGATCCAAATCTCTGGGAGGTGTGCGCCCTTGCTCATTGTGACTGGTGCTCACCAGCCGAAAACGTACCCCTGATAACTCCTCTATGGGACTGCCCACAGAATTCAAGGGCGGCCCCTTTCGTGACGTCGCAAGGACTAAGCAAACGCCGCCTAGGGCTTTTTTTTGCTTCAGTGTGACCTGACCCCGCCCTGTGTGGGTTTGTCCAAGCTCTGGTGTGTCTGCTGGCTTTTGCTATCAGGTATGAAGATGCCAATGGCACCTGGCATAAAAATATGCAATTTTAAGTAGTCCCTATAAAATCAGAAAACTGGCCATGGGGAGGGGGGAAGGCGTTGGATTTTAATTTCTAAGGCTTAGATAGGTGCAAATATTTGTGTAGAATCAGAATAGGTGAGGTTTAGTTACTCAAGTATAAAATTTGTGGTTGTTGCTAGGTGTGTAAGGTTACCCTGTTTACTAAGTGAAAAGGCCTAAAATATTAGGTTGTCTGCTTCACTGCCTAAGTTCTCAAAATCTAACTGGTTCAGGTGCATGTTTCTTTGTGTCAAAATTTGGAGGAAGAGCTAAACAACATGTTTGGAAAGTAATTTGACACGGCACCCCAGGATAAGTTAATGAGAGGTGTAAAACCTAATANGGGTGCATATGGAAGCTCAGCATCAACACAGACTGACAATTCAGTCTGCGTTTGTTAGAAACGGTTAGGTCGAGAACAAATCCATTCTATTCATTTCGGTACACTGCTCGTCAAGCATCAGAGCAGTTTTCACTGGCTTCTTATTCTTCAATGTGTCTTGAGTCTTGATGCAGCAGTGTGTGATTTTGCGCAAGCTCTAAACTGTCTTATTTGGTCTCAAGCGACACCCCTTTCTTAGCAATGGAAGGAGCAGTCTCTAGGCAAGCCAAGATATGGCAGTGACCAATGCGGAAGAGACAGAAAATAACGCACTGACTTCTGAGTGTTTTTTGCTATACTTATATATTTGTCCTATCCTCCTCCGACACATGTTGATTAAAAGACCTTCCACGAACAAATTTTAAACCGTATATGGTTGCTGCCATATTGCCGAACTTTTATTTCCGGTGATCCAAACATCTGGGAGGTGTGCGCCCTTCATCATTGTGACTGGTGCTCACCAGCCGAAAACGCACCCCTGATAACTTCTCTACGGGACTGCCCACAGAATTCAAGGGCGGCCCCTTTTGTAACGCCGCAAAGACTAAGCAAACGCCGCCTAGGGCTTCTTTTACTTCAGTGTGACCTGACCCCGCACTGTGTGGGTTTGTCCAAGCTCTGGTGTGTCTGCTGGCTTTTGCTATCAGGTATGAAGATGCCATTAGCACCTGGCATAAAAATATGCAATTTTAAATAGTCCCTATAAAATCAGAAAACTGGCCATGGGGAGGGGGAAGGGGTTAAATTTTAATTTCTAGTTAGATAGGCGCAAATACATGTGTAGACTCAGAAAAGGTGAGGTTTAGTTACTCAAGTATAAAATTTGTAGTTGTTGCTAGGTGTGTAAGGTTACCCTGTTTACTGAGTGAAAAGGCCTAAAATATTAGGTTGTCTGCTTCACTGCCTAGGTTCTCAGAAGCTAACTGGTTCAGGTGCATGTTTCTTTGTGTCAAAATTTGGAGGAAGAGCTAAACAACATATTTGGAAAGTAATTTGACACGGCACCCCAGGATAAGTTAATGAGAGGTGTAAAACCTAATTTAGCCAACAGTTAAAAAAAAGCATTGGCATCTTCGTACCTATAATCATCTTTGGGTACCGTACAAGGCATTTAGGGATCTATGTCACCAGCGATACCAGTGTAATTTTCTGTTGAAAAGTTTGAAATTTTTCAAGAACTTATTCATCCACTTGACATCAGATATTTTGTGCCAGAAAACAGCCATGTACTTAAATACATCGACGCGCCCATTCAAATAAATATTCAATTTCAAGTGTATTTTTAAATTAGGCTTTAAATCTTGTTAGATTCCTTTTTGTTTCTGTGAATGTTTTGTTTTGTGATATTGTTTTCAGTGCACCGCCTACCGTAGCTTTTTATTCTCCTGTCAGACTCGTCATTTTCATCACGCCACAAAATTTGCCTGTCACTAACTCAGCTCCTTTGCGGGGATTTAGAATAGACAGTCTATCAGGCCAGTAACTACTACTATGTCACCTTGCCGTAGGGGACGCTAAATAAAGGCAGTCCATCTAGTTCTGGACACCTATTTTTTTCCTCATGAAAATGCCAAAATAGCGAAACAAAAAGCCAAAATAAATTTGGTATATATAGAATAAGATATCTTTTGCGCCAAGAACTTTTCATTAGACTTTTTTTTTTCATTTTACGCATTTTCTTTACTAGATCAAGATCACTAGAAAAACTTAACTTCACTGGATCTAATGAAAAACACAACAGTGACAGCCCTGAACTTCAGATAGTTATGTAGCCCTTCTATATAACAGTGCAGCTTCTATACAGCTTAAGCAGTCAGAAAAGGTCTCCTAGAAACGTTTTCGTAGATACAGGAGACAGACAGGGGGTAAAGAGGAAATGATAGAGCCGAGTGAGAGAGACACAGACAGAGAGAGAGAGAGAGAGAGAGAGAGAGAGAGAGAGAGAGAGAGAGAGAAATGGGGAAGAGAGGTTAAAAAATGCTTCGTCAGCTCAGCTGAACAGATGGTTCAAAGAGGAAGCCGGAAACAGAAATTCTCACTTCACCGCGCAGGATGACGTCGATCTGATGAACTCCGATAAAAAGACGTTACTGGCAGCTGTAATTCCAACGAGAATAAAAATAGAGTTGCTTGTGGTTTAGGATTATTCAAATTTTCAAAAATTTTCCAAAAAATTAATTTTTGTTTTTAAGTTTATTTGTTTGTGTGTCTGTGTGTTTGTGTGTGTCTGTGTGTGTGTTTGTTTGTTTGTGTGTGTATATTGTAAGTTATGTTTTCACATCCCCTTTCATCCCTGTCATGCCCATGATAGAGACGATGAGCTCCCGCCACCGACTTCTTTTTGGCAGGACTCGAAACCGATATTCCGGAAAACAAGCCTTCAACTTTTCGGCTAGCAGATCGGTCTTTAACTGAGTAAAACACATTCAATTGCAGTTTGTTTGACATAAGAGTTTTCAACATGCAGATGAAAAGAAAGACCAAAAACAAATACCATAAATAAAGAATTATGAAAATGACACTGTGTCAAAGAGACTCTTTACTGAATTGACGGAAAAAAGCCGATGTTTCACATACTATAAAAATGGCGGAACTGTTTGTGTTTCTGTCTCTGGCTGTTGTTACTGTACTTTTAATCTCTCAGGTTTTCATTCTAGCCCTCCTTCTCTCTCTCTCTCTCTCTCTCTCTCTCTCTCTCTCTCTCTCTCTCTCTCTCTCTTTCTCTCTCTCTATCTCTATCTCTCTCTCTTTTGAACACAACAGTATGCTAACATGTAGGCAGGTGAAAACAAAAATGGATTTGATAGTCACAAAACAATCTCTTTTTCTAACAATCATGACTGTTAGGGTCTACTTCAACACAACGTCCCACTGTCTCCTACTAGCTATATCTGTTTCTGCTTGATATTTGCATGTTTACATCTTTATAACACACACGCACACACACACACACACACACACACACACACACACACACACACACACACACACAAGAAGCACCCAACCCACTTCTAGCCACTACACCTAAGTACTTCCACTTTTTCCTGTAACTTTGATGTGACTCGCGACCCCACTGATCGGTCATCGATCACCAAATGAACGATCACATTGAAAAAAANACCCAACCCACTTCTGGCCACTACACCTACGTACTTCCACTTTTTCCTGTAACTTTGATGTGACTCGCGACCCCACTGATCGGTCATCGATCACCAAATGAACGATCACATTGAAAAAAAACGGGTCGATTTTCGAATAAGCATGTATTCTGAAACACATTGAGTTCCATACAATTTTTTGTTTCATTTGCAATTCCATACACGAAACTTCTAAGCTCTGCTGGAAGACAGGCTAAAGACTTCCTCTAGCGGCCTTTTGTCGGAGGGTCGTGTACCCATCGTGCGGTGTTTCCGGTAACTTTGACATGAAATTATCGATCCTTGGACGCCAAAATATTTTGACCTGGGACATCGATTTGAAATATTTTTGTTTTCTGCGCTGTTTGTGTTTCTGTCTCTGGCTATTGTTGCTGTACTTTTAATCTCTCAGGTTTTCATTCCAGCCCTCCTTATCTCTCTTTCTCTCTCTCTCTTTTATCTCTCTCTCTCTCTATTTCTCTCTTCTCTCTCTCTCTCTCTCTCCTCTCCTTCCTCTCTCGAGTTCCCGAAAAGAATTACATTGCAGAATGCTGTTGTGATCTATGCTTTCTCACAAATTTTAGAAGTAAAGGAACACAATTATTCCAACACCTTTGGGCCTTCAGATGAGTATTAGAGCTATCTTGATGATCTTTGTAAACTATACCATGGCTTCCACTTTTGAGGACCACAGGAGATTTCGCTACAAGAAAAGCTTTATGGACCAATGGAGCAGGTACAGAAAGCAGTCGAGTTTCAGGATTAATTTGCGTATGTAGTCAAGAGACACACAAAGAAAAAGCTTTCCAGTGGCACAACCTGTCGCCGCGCGTTCCTTATTCTTAAAATTATAATATAAATTTACATATCTAAAGTATATCACATCCACTGCTTTAAATAGCTTTAGCAAACACATAAAATGAATCATGGTGCGCACATTGAGTTCCATACGATTTTTTTGTTTTGTTTGCAACTCCATACACGAAACACAGGGATAAAATAAGAAAAGATAGCTTATTTGAGCCCTGAGGACAAACAAGCTGGGTGCAAGGCTGTATTTTGAACATCGCACAAAAGGTGAAAAACAAAAGACAAGAAGTGTCTCAGAGTTTTGTTTGATCTCTTTATTTTTGGAAATCGGTTAATACTTTTGTATATTCTGAACGTATTTTTTTAAGCGACACTGCACGGGTTGCACTTAATAACGAGCCGCCACTGAACTTCTTTAATCTCTTCCACATGCAGAGAGGGATTAAACATGAGGCAGGTGAGAAAGTTGCTTCAGGTCGCACACGCGTAGGTCAGCTGGGTTGGAGTTCGAGAACAGTGGCATATAATTAAACTTTCGATTATTGTTTTTTTTTTTCTCCCTGTCACGAGTCAGGTGAACACTACAGTGGCTTGTCCTAATACATTTGTTACTTTCCTGAAGATTAAATTACAGTTACACTACAGTATTTGGGGCAAAAGTCAGACAAAGACAGGCAACGGAGATGACGCCTATTCTCTCAAAGTAGCCTTAAAGTTCCAACTGGATCTTCATGGCGAAAAAGGGGTGGGAGTGTTGAGGGNGGGGGGGGGGGGTTCAAACCTTAAGGCAGGGCTCAGAAGTTTATTTGTCAAGGTGCCCTCAAATACTTTCGTGTTTTAAATGTTTAAAGGAAGACTGAACAGTCCTACAGACCATATTAAATCATACGGTACCCTATTATTCCAATGAAACAGTCCTTCAAGTGTCTGTCATAATGATATGACGCCTCTGCTGGCCCCAGACAACCCATATGATTACATTATCCACAGTCCGAATTGTTACAACCACTGCGTGCGTGGCGGCCATAAGCTTACGTCAAATACGTTCCTGCCACATGGCCCAGCTGTCTAGCCAGTGCTGTGCGGACGGGTGATAGCATGTTGGTATGAATGTTTTAATTCCTCTGTGAACAGTAGATATGCCAAACAAAATCATGCTGAGGCAATATAAATGCAGATTACTTTTTCTGGCTTACACTATCAAACTTTACATTTGAATTTGGAATACCAGAACCTTAATTAAAAGCTGAATAATACAATGTCAGGTAGAGGTGTCTGCAGATGCTGGAACGTAAGTGACGTCAGCGTTTTTGCCGCGGGCTTCTGCTGATCGGGGAAGGGGAATAATTCTGGACTTAAGGGCCAAACCCGGTAACTCTAGCTCTCTTTGTTGCGTCATATTACATACGCGCACGATAACAGAACGATGCTCTTTCTTTGCAAAATTGACTCGGTGGGCACCATAGATAATTTTTAAGGAGAAAAGGTATTGAAAAGTGGAAAATTATTTTTGATGTGCGTGTCCTACTTTAATAGTCATCTGTATCACTGCTCAGTGGGAATGGGGAACAAAATTAGGAGAGGAGTGAGACTAGTTTTAAATTACAATAGTCCGTCCAACCATAAACGGGTTTCGTTTGTTTGATTTTTTTTTTTTTTGGAATATCTTCGGTTTGCTTTGATCAATCTTAGTCAGATTCTGCATTTTCTCCTTTTTCAATTTGCTCTGACCAAAAACTTTTTTTTGACACTATGAAATTAAAAAGTTTTCTTCATAAAGTTATATAAAAATGAACTCGGCTGAAAGCCTATCAATGTCAGAAAAAAGCAGTTCCTAATTAAAGTAAATTAAACGAGGAGGCCACGGAAAATTTGACCAAGATTGATCGAAGCAAACCAGTGACATTGAAAAAAAACGAAGACACGTATATTGTTGGACACACTTTTTTATAATGTTAATTATAGTGGACTTATTTAGGCTTTTGTAACTTCCAGGGCCTTTCGCTTTTCAAAAAGCCCATGGGAATCCGCACATTTCAGGATCTCTGTGGCTGTATGCATATTTCTCACGTTAGTTAACGCACTGCGGTTACCACAGGAAACTCCTCAAAAATCATTAGTGTTCACTGTAGTTAAAACAATACGTTAATTAACGTTTAGATTATGCATACGGCCACTGGAGTATGTCTCATAGTTTCTTCACTGACAGGCCTTGCAGCATTTGCTGGACAAGAATCCCACACAACATTAATCGTGGGGCATTCATAAAATCTTACACTGTCTGAATTTTTTATTATTGATAATTTTCGTTTACATTTGCTTATTTTTACTGGTGTATACTTCACTAGTATACATAAAGGTGGCTTTTAGACTTGTTTGGTTTAGTGTTTTGGATTCATTTTATTTCGTTTAAATGTGAACCCGGAATTTGGATAGGAAATGTAAAAACAAAATAGCCCCCACGACGATAGACGCAGATTGGGTGATAATTTATTTTATTAACGAAGATCACGGACAGCAGAATGAATGAATCGGTGGTTCGCACCGTCACAATTCGAAAGCTTTAAAAACAGTTTTGTCATTTCGCATCCAATATTGCGTGTGTGTGTGTGTGTGTGTGTGTGTGCGTGCGCGCGCGCGTGCGTGCGTGCGTGCGTGCGTGCGTGCGTGCGTGCGTGCGTGTGTGTGTGTGTGTGTGTGTGTGTGTGTGTGTGTGTGTGTGTGTGTGCTGTCTCGTCACAGTCAGCTATGCACTCCTTTCACTTCCATTAGATATTATAAATGTTGGTAGTTTTTTTTTCCTTTGTTATACTTTTTGTTTTTTTCTGTCGCATAGAATGTGAAGAAACACGAATGGCTGTTTCCTTATCTGGGACAGACTAATCCAGGCTGAAAGTTTTAAACAAACACGGCTGTGCTTTCAAAGCCTCTTCGACATTAATCTCTAATTTGTTTAGCAATAGAGACAGCCTCCATGAAACGATACGAGTCCTCGGGCCAGATTTGGCAACGCGTCTAAGGTTTTTCAAAAGGAGGCTTCCCTTCATAACAGGATTTCCGGAAGCACACATTAGATCTATAATCCCACGGTCATGTTTGTTTCCTTCCCGTTTCTGTTTTGCTCCAGTTGTTTTTCTTTGACAACTTGGGGGACGGCCGCCTGAACTGTTTTCATAAAAACTGTCCACCGTCATCATGTCTTTATGACTCACAGTTAGAGGAAGTTCCTAAATTTTGTTGTTGTTTTTCTTGTCACAGATCAGTCACGCGGCCTCTTCTCCCCGCCTCTCCTTTGCTTATGTTTACTGGTGTACACTTCACAAATATTCATAAAGGTGGCTTTTAGAATAGTTTGGTTTAGTGGTTTGGATTTATTTTGTTTGGTTTATATGTGAATCCGGAATTTGGATAGGCAAAACAAAAAAAACAAAAAAACCGAAATGGCCCCCAAGACGATAGCAATAACCCTCACCCCCGTTTGCTTATTCTCTTGGCCTTTCTACCTTTCCTCCTATTGGGATACCACAGCCTAAAGCACAGACAGTTTGAGTATTGCTATCGGAGCACTGCGCTTAGACGTATGAGGTAAACTAAAGGTGCATCATCCAATCATTATCGTCGACAGGCAAGCCCCGCCTACCAATGACCATGAACACTTGCTTCGGCATAGATGAATTTGCTTACAAATGCTGGACATTTTTCACATCAGTTTTCTTCACCGTATCTTTGGCAGGACTAGCGATCTGCAAAGTTTGCATGCAGTATCAAATGTTTTGTTCGTGATAATTGGGTAACAGTGCTCACGATGTGAAGCTTGCGACTAAATTCAAATTAATGAAATGTCCCATCATGCTTTCTCTTTCCTTTTATACCTTGGGTGGTATTTTCAAAGTAGATTTGCAGTAGTAGTAGTAGTAGTAGTAGTAGTAGTAGTAGTTTTACTAGTTATAGCGGTGGAGCAGTGTGACCGGGCGGTTAGAATCAAGTTATAAAAATTCATGGGTTTGATTCCCGACCACGGTTGTGTTGTAAGTGCTTGGATGAGCATTTCATCCATTTTTGTATTAGACGATCCGTCTGTAGAATGGTACTTGTATGCGGCTAAATGGAAGATGATCAGTGCTTGTAAATGGAGGCCACACAGTACGCTCCCTTAGGGAATTGATAAATTTCTAGAATGATCAGACCTGCTGTTGTGGAGTCGCTTGAGCAGGCATTAGTCTGAATAGGAGACTAATAGAACCGCATTATTAAAATTAGTACTGGTAGAAGTACTAATAGTGGAAGTAGTAGCAGTAGTAGCCATAATAAAAGTAATGGTGATAAGAGAAGTAGTAGTAGTAGTAGTTGTTGTTGTCGTTGTTGATGTTGTTGTTGTTGTAGCAGAAGTAGTAATAGTGGTATTGGTAGAAGCTGTCGTAGAACAGGTAGGAGGAGTGGTAGTATCGTAGTAGTAGTAGTAGTAGTAGTAGTAGTAGTGGCCGTAGTAGTCGAAGTAGTAGTAGTACTATAAGTTGTAATATAGTAATAGTAGTAGTAGTAGCAGTACTAATCGTAGTAATGGTGATGGTAGTGGTAGTCGTAGAAGTAGTAGTAGTACTAGTAGTAGTAGTTGTACTACAGTAACAGTGTTGGTAGTAGTAGTAGTAGTTGTAGTAGTAGTAATAGTAGTAGTGATGGTAGTGGTAGTCGTAGATGTAGTAGTACTAGTATAGTAGTACTAGTAGTAGTCGTTGTAGTATAGTAATAGTAGTAGTAGTTATTGTTGTAGAAGAAATTAATAGTAGTAGAAGAAGAAGTATTAATAGTAGTGATATCAAAAGATAGTAGCTGCAATAGGTGGATATATCTTTTACAATGATGTAGGAGCAACAAGAGCAATAATCGTAATAGCTAGCAATAGTAGTATTGTAAATAAATCTTACTGACGGTAGGTGGTTAAACTAGCAACATTGATAGTAACAGTACCAATGGTGGTTATAGTGGTGCTGTTGGTGTTGATCGTTGTTGTTGTAGTAAGAGTAGCGGTGGTAACGGTAACACTCGAAGCTGCAACATTGATGATAACAGTACTAGCGGCCGTCACAGTGGTGGTGTTGGTGTTGGTAGTTGTAGGAAAGAATGACAGAATGAGGAAGAGGAGGAGCAACAACTGTAAAGGTAACAACACTTTTATTGCAGATGTGATAGTGGTATGTCGTTGGTGGTAGTGATAGTAGTAGTAGAAATAGTCGACTATGATTAATTGCAATCCGGACAATGAACAACTTCCATTTAACCGCACCATTTACTACACAACAAAATACTATATTTCTTTACAAACATCACTGGATACTAATACAATTATGCAACTCGTTTAATCGCATTTTTTTTCATGCTTCCGAGAAGTTGGGCTTAAGCGGAGTTGTCTGTGTATAACGTTGTTTTTTTTTTCTAAGCCAGCTTTCTTGTGACTGCTTCTGATGATAAAGACTTCATCGTTGCAACCCGGACAAAGACAACGACAAGGCCATAGAGGGCGACGAACATCATGGACACGTTAACAAGACTTAAGAACACCGTCCTATTCACGTGTACCTAAAGACACAAAATTACCACTGACGCCAAAATCGAAAGGGGCGAACAACTCGTACTAAGGGACATAATCAAAAGCGCGCTTGCAGAACTTCCTAGAACGATTTTGTCCCTTCATTTCCGGTGGGCCTGTCGACACTCTCCCAGTAATCACCACGCCTTGTTCTCTGTGGTTTAATATGACCTCTGTGCCAATGTTCCAGACTTAATCTTTACATACTTTTCTTGAAAGAATGGGAAGGCGATGCGGAAGAGAAAGGACTGGGAACAAGAAAGGGAATGACAAGGAGTTGGTAGACGAGGGATGGGTAAAGAAAGAGGAGAAGAAGAAGAAAATCACGAATCAATGTGAATAAGAAAATAAGCGAAAGAATTAAAAAACAAAACACAAAAAAACAAGAAAAAAATAATAAATAAAAGGCGTAGCAGTGGATGATGAAACGTGGAAACCATGAGACAGACGGGTAGTACAAAGAGCATCACAAAAATGAGAGACGAAATATACACAATCTTAAGAAAAACACAGTTTTAAGGAACGTAGAGAAAGACTTTTAATAAGCCGCATTAACGGGGTCAACACGACCTATTACGTTTAGTTTATTATTAGGCTTTGAGCCAAAAAAACGAAATTGCATAACTAGACGAATTCCCCACTCTATGAGTGTGATCGATGGATCCCAAAATCAAATCTAGACAGAGAGGGAAAGAGAAAGAGAGAGCGAGAAAGAGAGAGAGAGAGAAAGATAGAAAGAGAGACACGGAGAGCAAAAATTTTGGAGGCTTGGCCTGTACTGTGGAAACTACTCATAAAAGTTTGATGTTATTATTCAGGACCAAAAACCCACAAAGAGCTTGTTGGTTCATTATGAATACTATTTTTAATAATATAATGTAGTCCGCGAAATGGGTCCCATTATTGAAAAGTGCTGTCAGACAGACTTTTGATTACGGGTAAACACCGTGTTATTTATAGAAAAATGGAATGGCCGCTGATAAGAGGCAAACGTGATGGTTTTTTTAATATTCATTAGACTGAACTCAGACATTAACAGAGTATAAATGGTGATGGCGATTGCAGTTCAGTAGTACACAGGCAATGTGGTCGGCTTGGTGGTGGTGGTGGTAGTGGTGATGATACTTGTGGTGGTGATGGTGATTATGGTTTGGTAATGACTGATGTGGTAGTGGTTGACCGAGAGGTGGAGCATATGTCTCATCGTGTGAAAGTACCGTTGAACATGAAATAATATTAATGGTCTACCCCATATTTGGATGTAGCGAATGAGACCGAACATTCACACGTTATACTGACTCCCAATCTCTCTCCTCTCCCCGCTCATATCCTTTTAGAATCACCTGTTGGTTAAGTATCTAAAGGCACTGCTGGAACTCGACAACGAAAATCAACCTAGACAGGAGGAAACGGATCAGTTCATTGCTTCATCAGATTCACCCCTATCAGTCAACCTTCATACTGAGAAAGAGAGAGCAAAGACGACCCAAGCGGATGTTACTTCTCTGTCCTATAAGCATCCCCTCCACCTCGGATCGTGAATTTCGGAATTTCGGGACAATCTAGATCTAGGAGGTACTAAGTTTTAATAAGTTTAACAAGTTTATTGCTCATGCCCAAACCATGGTGGGCGGTATATCATTATATGCACGGTCAAACAAACATAACAAAATTACAGTGGCGAGCTGCTTGCACCCGGGCATGCAAAGAGCGCTCCTAACCCCTACATGTTGTTTTTCGTTCTTCACAGCTCTGTTTCCCAATCACAACATTTGTTACTCAGTTATTCATGCTTTCGAGCCTCACCTCAGGCCATGGTACATAGAGACTGGTTGTCCTGGATGGTTCATTGGAAATGATGAATTTTAAGAAATAGTATATTATTATGTAGAATGTTGGTCATGACAGAATCTCTTATTACGACTGACCGCTTTTGTTATGTTGAGTCTGAACAGAAGGTGTCCGCACTGTGTACTTTAGTAAAGATGCGTAATGTTAACCCAGTTCGTTACTTACTTCAAGATTTTTTTCCCTTCTGTTTCTCTGACGCCACTGTATAGTAGTGTAACAACAAATATTGAACCACCACTCTTTTCAACGGGACTACCAAAGTCATCTAGTAATTTACTCGAATGTCCACTCTGTCAAAGCGAGTCACGACCTTTCTTTCACGACCTCCCGACAGAACTCACGATTTACTTCCGGTACTGATATTTCATGAAGGCCTCGACGTATTGATAACGCCATGTGGTCTCGGGACTACTTTTTTTTTATTTTATGGTGTTGTGATTTGGTCCCGGAAGTGTGAGACGGCCAGACTGACAGAAAGATACTATGAGTGACGTATATTCCGCTTTGCCGGAAGACGCCATATGTTTTTTGTTTTTTTCACTTCGATTTCATCTTTGTATCTTGTATTGTTACTCTTTGCCAGCCCGCTATAGATCTATGCATCATCATTGATATTATGGTCGCGATAAGAATGCCATGTTCGAGTTCTTTCTGTCCGCCTCCTGTCCTGCCTGGGTCCATGATACTATAATAATAATAATAATATATGATTCATGTAGCCAGTTCATTGGTCGTATCCATACATACTCGCACAGAAATGTATCTCTAGTTAGTACAATCTGTATTAATAAAACGCTTCAGCCAAATTTGTGTCACAGATTTCTTGAGAACTACGCAACGTAAAATCATGCGGTTTTCACCTTAATTCGTAGAAAAATACACAAAAAGTAATTATACACACCAGTCCTCTTTAATTTTTTTTACCCTTAAAAAAAAAAAGAATGTGTATAGCAACGAAATACAATCTCCGATAGATCTTTTCAATGCGCCCGATTCGCCAATCGTCCAACTTTTTCACGGAGTCTAATGCATTCGTCTGTGATGCCTTTCGGTGCGCTAGGTATTCTTTCGCCTCTGGTGCTTTGCCCGCCCGCCCATTTGTAAAATGGGGTGTTAGTCTTGTAGTATAATAAAATTGAAAGTCTCTGGCTAGAAGTAGTGGACAGTGGCAGGGCTATGATATTATGTCTGCTTTGTGTCAAAAGGATTAGAATGCGAAATTTGAAATATATAATGATACAAATGACAGAAATGCCAACCTCTGAGTATTTTATGAGGCTAATATGAGTGGTGTGTCCACGGCAGACCTGATTATTTCTTGTCTTTGTTTTTAAGGTACAACATCTCTTTCCCCGGTTTCTGGTAAAGTTTACAGTTTTCATGTACTGGAAAACTGATTATTTTATTCGTTTTAACTGAATGTATCTCGTAATAAACAGTCCTGTTATGTGCCCCCTTTTCTTATTTAGACTTTTCAGGAATGTTATGATAGAATGTAAAGCTATAGCCTGAAAATATTCACTGATCTCATTAGTTAACGACATAACCTTTGACGTGGGCTGTCACATTCGGTGGTGATGATCTTCTTCCGACTGTCTCCTTCTGACACTTGCATGGCATATCCCAGCATCAGTATATCTCTTCCGCTCTCCCTAGAGTCCACTTCATTTTGATTTAGTTTCCTCTTTCAAAATAATATTCGTTACAAATATTCTCAATAGATTTCTGTCGATAGACCTGACAAGGGGCNGGGGGGGGGGGGGGGGGGGGGGGGGGGGACGGTACACGCCAAATTAGATCAAATCACTTTAGCACGGAGCTTAGTGTTCCTTACCTTTCTTTTTGGGTTTTCCTCTCTCAGTTTTGTTTGATTTTCGATAGCCAACTACATGCACCATGATTAACTGATTTTTTTTTTTTAAGTTGCAGTGCTAAAATGTTTTGCGTCTGTTGTAAAAGTTTGATTTATATGAGCCTCTTTGCTGTAAATAGAGAGATTTCTTGAGACTTTTTTTTTCTTTAAATTAAAAGACAGCATAACCACATCAAAATAGATGGAAATACGGTCTTTTAAAATAAAACACCAGCTATATTGATAGGACGTGAGTTTTCTCAAAGGACAGTTGTGACACCATCAATGCTCAGCTTTCATCCATGTAACCAACATGTTGATAGGAAGTTGCCACTGTATCTTCAGATCTAGACTTGCTGAAACATGGGAACTGTGATGTCAGTGATTTATCAAGATTTACAGGCTCTAAGAGGTTCGCGACAATCCAGAATCCGATGTGACCCTACATTCATTGAACTGCCGTCCCAGCCCCGTGTCAGCAAGAAGGTCAGCGCCCTTTTCGATCAGCTCTCTTTTTCAGTAAAAACCCCGACCTATTTGACACAGCAACGTCAGTAAATTTCTCCCGAAAGCCAGCAGGACACCCTAGAGCAACAACCTTTTATAGATTGATCGCCAGCTCCAGAAGTGCTCGTGTTCCCCTCTTCCCAGCTACATGTTTCTTTCCCCATCAGAGTGCACAATGAAGGAGCAAGGCCAGATTTCCGAGATTTTGACGTCTACTAGCTACGACAAAATCCCTCACTGACCTGTCATTGGGACCAAAGAGATAATGGATGAACTGATTTTCATCAGTTTATGGAAACCGTAGTCGTTGACTTTAGGCGTGTAGGCCAAAGTTTAGAAAACAAACCAAAAAAATCAAACTGGATTAACAATTTCGCGGAGATTTTTAAAAAAGACATCATGAAAAGAAACCTACAATCTAAATGTATTGGATTTATTTGGTTTTATATTTTCAGATGTCTAATTTCCCTATGTTGAGCGGTGAAATATGTCCTGCTCCATTTACGAAACGACTTGATCCATTTACAAATCAGATTGACGCCAAGATTTTCATTCAAGATTTTCTTTTGCCTATCATCTCATTTACTTCCTGACGCCTTTGATAATGTAGAGCCCTTGTCATAGAGACTGCTGCTGCCGAAAATCTAAGTACAAGTAAAATTTCCTTAGTGATAACCAAAATGAATGCGTCTACTACCTATTTCCTATCGCCATGAGTCAGATACAAGGATGTCTGAACGAGAAGATTTTGAGAATTTTGAAGGACTCATGACGTATAAAGCTACTCGTCTATAGCTTACACAACAGCGAATGTNCATGAAAAGAAACCTACAATCTAAATGTATTGGATTTATTTGGTTTTATATTTTCAGATGTCTAATTTCCCTATGTTGGGCGGTGAAATATGTCCTGCTCCATTTACGAAACGACTTGATCCATTTACAAATCAGATTGACGCCAAGATTCTCGATCAAGATTTTCTTTTGCATATTCTCTCATTTACTTTCTGACGCCTTTGATAATATTATGCGTAGAGCCCTTGTCATAGAGACTGCTGCTGCCGAAAATCTAAGTACAAGTAAAATTTCCTTCCTGATAAACCAAACTGAATACGTCTACCTATTTTCTATCGCCATGAGTCAAATACAAGGATGTCTGAACGAGAAGATTTTGAGAATTTTGAGGGACTCATGACGTATAAAGCTTCTCGTCTATAGCTTACACAACAGCGAATGTTGCCGAAAGCAACACAGCGTACTTACTTGTCGAACAGCAAAACTTTTTATATTGCAAAGTGAGCATCCGAAGCTCTTTGGACACCTCCGCTCCCCCC
>JAWQUT010000340.1:626564-640168 GCA_033807755.1 Ellobium chinense
AATGTATTATTCAGCTTTTAATTAAGGTTCTGGTATTCCAAATTCAAATGTAAAGTTTGATAGAGTAAGCCAGAAAAAGTATTCTGCATTTTTATTGCCTCAGCATGATTTTGTTTGGCATATCTACTGTTCACAGAGGAATTAAAACATTCATACCAACATGCTATCACCCGTCCGCACAGCACTGGCTAGACAGCTGGGCCATGTGGCAAGAACGTATTTGACGTAAGCTTATGGCCGCCAAGCGCGCAGTGGTTGTAACAATTCGGACTTTGGATATGTAACCCTGTGGGTTGTCTGGGGCCAGCAGAGGGGTTATATCATTATGACAGACACTTGAAAGACTGTTTTATTGGAATAATAGGGTACCGTATGATTTAATATGGTCTGTATTACGGTTCAGTCTTCCTTTAAGATAACAACTGTCATGGCATTCTGAGTCGCTGAAGCAATCACTGCTGGGCTGGGCCAGAGCACCAGCCTGTGGATAAGACCATACAGACCATAGCACTGTGGACCCCTTTAAATCACAGTCCGGATAATTGTAACTTCTGCGTATTTCCACAACATAAACGCACTCCTAAATGCTAATAGTATAGGTTCACTGAATGTGAAATTTAAAGCCTCCACATAATTCGGCATTCGGCAAAATGGTGGTATGTCTAATTTCGTGGAAGGAGGTAGATAGAAAGATATGCCATGAATTTTGCATTTTCAACACCATCCTTTAACCACAATGTGGTGCCGATGCAAAGTGAGTATTGAAAACATCTATTGCATTGATATTATAAGGATGATTTATTCAGAATCTCGAGATTGCAAATTAACTTCGAGAGGACTCTCGTGATAGGCGGGAAATAGCAGAGATTTGTTTTGCTTAATTGGTTTTTTTTTCAAGCATAGAGAGGGGCACAGAATATCGGTGAAAGATAAGGGTCAGGCCAGAGAGAGAAATATGGTATCAATAGACAATGCGCCCTACAGTGTCCATGTTTTTCTGTTTTTGTCATGAAACTGCATGTAGATGTGTATTTTGTTTAGAAAGATTTCATATAACACAGAATATAAATCAAAGCAGGCTAAAGCTGCATTAAAATTAATATAATGATATCATGTCATGTTCTTTGTATAGGTCATCTATTATTATCAGGACTGAAAATATAAGGTTAATCCATCAGAATTATCAGGACTGATAATATGATTATAAACTAAGGATAAATGAAAGATGAAACAATGCGCGACGTAAGCTGTGGGGTCTCTCCTTAGTTCTTAATATAGGCCACCAGTGTGATATTTCAGGAACCTAACTGATCTAGCCCAGAAATAAAAATGTTCAGCCTGAACATGTCGGTATAAGTCTGCAATCAGTTGCAAATAATATATAAATATAATATTAACTTTCATGTTTTACTAACCAGCATCTATCAGAGCAAAGAAAGACTCTCATGTTTATGCTGTTACTCGATACAAACAAAACTTCTAACGTTGGTTACCTTTCAGAACTTTGTGACAAAAAGACGACTGCGCGAATAATTTTAAATACACAATTCGAGATATTTTTTTTTTTTTGAAAGAATATGGAACTTTGTCTTATAACGTATCGGCTAGTTTCAACAAGGAGGTCCTAGAGATTTGTGTGCTAGATGTCAGCTTAGAATGATGACAAAAATACTAACGTCCTCTGACAAAAAGGCCTCTCTTTACGAAAACTGTTTTGTGTGTGTGTGTGTGTGTGTGTGTGTGTGTGTGTGTGTGTGTGTGTGTGTGTGTGTGTGTGTGTGTGTGTGTGTGTGTGTGTGTGTGTGTGTGTGTGTGAACCGTGAGTGGTTCTGTTTAAAGGTACCACTTGGCATCGATAAAACTTTTTCTAAAACTTCTGCTAGCATATCAAGGACAATTGCAATTTTCTTTTTTCTTGTATTGCTTTTTGTGCAGATGAGTTTGAAATGTGTACTATATAACTCTCAGGAGGTTTTATTGACGCGAGAGCGTCGGAAATGCATTTTACGAGGATCTCATTTTCGCGAGTCCCCCTTGACTTTTTTTTTTCCAAGCAGAAATGAAGGCATAGTTTTGCAGTAATCCGATGGAAGTTGTATTTCATTTTTTTCCCTTTTATTTCACATTTTCGTTATCACAATGTCTTTATTTATTAAACGTTAAAATCTGAAGATAGAAATAGTCTAGTTCTTTTCATCTCTTGTTGTGATAGTTTAGTTATTGTTAAACCGTTCAAGGACGATTAAGGCGTTTCTTGCTTACACCCTGCGTGGCAGTCTAGTAGAACGACATTTGAAAACATCACTGTCTTTTTTTTTTTTCTTTAATTTTAATTATAGAAAACCCACACATAACAACAGTTTTGCGCAGCTCCATCGACCCCAATATAATAAGACCTTCTTGTGCCAACATACAGCATTTACGAAGTGTGTGTACACACACACACACACACACACACACACACACACACACACACACACACGCACACACACACACATACACAAAGTGAATGTTTGTAGAAGGGGTTAACGAACTTTTCTGCACTAAACAAGAAAAGCCAAGTCATTTTTTTTAAAATTGGAATTATCTTTAGCAACAGCTGACAGCATTGCTTACCGCGTAATAATAACTGAACATACCAGGATAGTTTACAAGTTACAGTTTCTCATCAGACCTCATAGGCGTCGCTCATAACATTTACGAGATTTGATCTAAGTCTAGGAGTAGGTGATTCGGTGTGTATGAGACACAGCCAGCATAGATTAACAAATCTCCATGTTTTCCGATCTATCTCTTCGGCTCTATACACATTCCGTGTGTTACATAAAGATGATTCTTATATGCTTCAAGTTAATACGTAAGTTTATGCATTATTTAGGAGCAATATCATGGGAATCTCTCAAAAGTCGACGCCAATGGTTAGGGGCAGAGGTCAAACTCAGGAATTCCAGCGAAATTTCGTACACAAAGTCGAGAAGCGGGCACACCCATGAAATTACGTACGACTGTGGGCGGAATAGACAGTGTGCTGTGTGCATAGTCAACTTTTCATTGCAGTGGATCCTCACAAACACGAACTACAAAGGACCAAATCCATAGTTTCGAGCCTGTAAGGTACTGGAAATACCGGATTAGAAACACAATAAGCGAAAATGAATATGTGATTGAATCAGTTGAAAGGTTAAGCTATGCTGACAAATAACATTAAACGAAACAAACAAAAAATAATGCACATGCCTTGTGCGTTGGCGATAAGTCGGTAACTCTTGAGACCCTCCCATCCAAAAGAACCTCTCCCAAAACATCAGTGATGTTTCTCACAGTTACCTCCAGCGAGCAAAGTTAGACATAACTGTGCATACAGTCCTAGATTTGCAGCGCAGATATGGTCCCACCCACTATTTGGAAGTAATTTGAAGCTGAATTTTTTTCAGATAACATTTTGTCGGTTATGATTTACTTTTTACTGTGTAGAAAGTCGTTATTGGACAAAAACTATTGACAGTTCAGGACATTAATACCACCGCACAAAACCTGTTCTTTGTGCAATATGGGTCTTGGATTGGTGAAGACATTTTCCATTTTTTTTAAAATTAGTCTTTAGTTTGGAGGCTTAATCATTATGGTGTGTGTGTGTGTGACGTTGCATGCAGAACCTGTGTTTTTATTCTTAACCCCTTTTCATATACTTGTGTTAGCTCCAAAAAAATGGAATGTAAATGGTAACCCAATACTTTAAACAGCGCTGCTGAAAGCTCAGTGAAATTTCATAGTTATTGAAGAAGTCATGATTATAATGGGGGAAGCTTGTAAATGACTTTCAAATAAATGTTTGAAAAACTGGTTTGACACAAAAGGCAAGTCGAAAGTTCATTTATATTTTTGAAAGCCATTATCCCATGGCGTCAAACTCATTGAAGGTATCGCTAAGACCTTAAAAACTTTGTCCTCGACTGCTCAGTGTATTTGACAGTATGACCTTGTAATTAGTTTGATAAGGAAAATCTGGACTATATATAAACTTATCTTTATTTCTTTTACTTAATTTTGGTTTTTATTTCTGCTTTTCAGCACAATTCATCAGAGATGAAGTTCGGACCTCTGTTATGCCACCGCAAGAGGAGTCGTTTAATCACAGTAAGAAATACTCACGAGGAAAAACTGCTATTAGGAGCATTAGAACCCTGGACCTTTCACATTAAGAGACAAGCGGTCTATCTCTCGGTGACGTAGGCATTTATATGTTAACTAGTAACCACACCCATTCTTCGAAATGGTTTGCCATGTCTGAAAAGGATACTGGCTTACCGATGATAGACAAGAGAGCGTGGCGTGACCTTAGAAGTGTGAACTCTGACCAAGAGAAGCAACACAACTTTTGTTTGAGCAAAGTCAAAACATTAACTAGTAGCAGTTAAACAAAGCTTTAGAAAGAAAAAAAAATAGTTTTTAAAAATATGAACCCTTTATATATGAAACAGATAAGGCCACCACGCAAGTCAGAACAGGTGTACGTGACTTTGTAATGAAATGCATAGCCGTTACATGAACAAGGGCCCCTTAGCTTTACTATAGTATAAGGGTTACGCTGTGAGAAAACGTGTGGGTTTCCCCAGTGCTTCACTCAGCCTAGCCTGCATCTAATACTCTATTATCTTTACCTCAGTTACGTGTTTACGTGTATAACTACTGCTTCTGTATTTGCTTAAAAGTGGACGGTGTCTTGGAGTCTCGTGTTAAACACTATACAGACTTCAAAGCGTATGAAGGTCAAAAAAGCAGAGAAAAAATAATACAGACAAAGTCTTTTACCACCATTTATTGAAACCATTGCTTTATTATAAGCAAAATAAAAAAAAAATCACACTTTATATTCCAGTTTTGCCATCCGATTGCTGTCACATAATGGTTAACAATGAGATGGTGTTTAGATGACTCATTTCATCTTTATACATGTCCGCATACGCCGTTGTCGCAAGTCAGGCCTGAAATAGATTAATAGATCGATGAAAGGATATGTAGCTAGGTAGGTAGGTAGATAGGTTGGTACGTAGGTATGTAGATAGGTAGGCAGACTGTGAGGGGAGTAGGTAGCTAGGTAGTTAAGAGGGAAGTAGACAGATGCAGTAAGTAGCAGAAAGGTAGATTATGGATGGATGGATGGATGGATGGATGGATGGCTGGATGGATGGATGGATGGTTGGGTGGATGGATGGATGGATGGATGAGACATAAAAATGATAGATGGAGATACAGAGACAGATGGAGAGACAGAAACACGGTACCAGGAAGCGGCAGAAGCACACAGTCAATGGGCAGTTCTGTTATCTGCATGTCTTCTTCTTCCTCTTCACCTTCTTATCTTGCTCTCTCTCTCTCTTCTCTCTCTCTCTCTCTCTCTCGTCCTCTCAGTCCCTCTCTCTTACTCTCTCTAGCCATCTCTATCACTGTCTTATTAAGAGACTATGTCACAAGAAAGTTGTGTTACAAACATACGAAACAATTTTGTTTCATGCTCTTACTGTGATAAAAAAAAAATCTTTGACTTCATAATATTTCCTGTAAATACAGTAAAGTTGTATGCTGTATATCTTCTAAACATATTATGTGCTTTCGTGTGCGTGTGTCATTTTAACTCATCAGAGGCCGAAACACTATCCAACACCATATCCGCTACAGGTCAAAAAATTGAATTTGAAAAGTTTGTTCAGCTCAAAAATGACATAAAGATTATTTTCTATGAAATAATATCAGAAACAAACTACAGTTTACCTTTAAAGTTGAATATACTGAAAAACAAGTCTCATATTATTATATTAAAGCTAGGAAAAATATGTGACACATAATTATGATTAAACGATAAAATGAAAGTCTTTCGCAAACCACGCTTTATTTATTTATTTATTTATTTATTTATTTATTTATTTATTTATTTATTTATTTATTTGTTAGTTCGTTCATTCCATTGTTTGTTTTTTTTTGCTCACCGGGTTCACAGCCACAGCTGTCAACTCCACCACAAGCTTGTCCGACATGGCCCAGTTGAGTACATGAATCGTTGATACAACAACCGTCATGGCAGTCTGCATCTCCAGTGCAAGGGCCTCCGGGCTGGGTCAGAACACCAGCCTGTGGATAAGACCATATAGAATATAACACAGTCGACTCCGCTAAACCTCAGTTCGGATAATTGAAACGTCTGCATATTATTCCCACAACACAAAGGTCTTCCTAAATCCTGAAAATACGACTTCAATTAAAATAAATAAAACCTTCACATAATTCGGCATTCGGCAAAACAAATGTTACGAGTCTAATTTCGTGGATGTAAATGGGTAGAATGGTAACGCTACGCAGCTTGCATTAACCTTTCCCAAATCCAACTCTATTCTTTCATTACATTAATTATAAATTGATGCTGTTGCGACATATATTATTTAAAGCATTGATCCCTTTGAAACGTGGATAATTCATTCAGGATCTCAAGTTCATAAAGAAACTTGCAGATGTCTCTGAAGATAGGCAGGAAATACCAGAGTTTTGTTTTGTTTAAATTGCCATCTCCTCACGCATACTAAGGGACACAGAATCTCGGTGAAAATTAAGGGTGGTCGAACGAGAAATAAATAGAGGAGATTATGCACCGTAGAGTTTCTATGACTTAGATCATGATTATAAAGCTGCACTTAAATATGTACTTTTTTGGAATGACAGCATGTATGATAGCATACACGTCAAGGCAGGCTTCGGTTGCAACTGAATATTAGAGGGGTTATCACATATTCTCTCTGTAATTAGATTTATCATCACATTATTAGGAATGAGAATATGAGGTTAAAATGACAATGAAAATTACTAGAACGCTTAGATACGCAATGAGCGACACAAGCCACGGTGTTTCTTCCTGATATAATCCATCAATCTGATATTTCAGGGACATAACTGACCTGGCCCAAAAACAACAAAAAAATGTCCAGCCTGAACATCTCAGCCTAAATCTGCAGTCATTTGCCCAAAACAGTGTATGAATATATTAATGTTCATTTCTACATACCAGCATCATAGCAAGAAGGCAAAGAACGACTTTCATGTTTATGCTGTGATTCAATGCAAGAGAAACTTCCCAAGTTCTTTAGCTTCCAGAATCCTCTAACAAAAAGACGACTGCGCGAACTGCTATAAATACACAATTCAATACAATTTTTCTGCTTTTTTTTTACTTGATAGAAGGTGGGTAGTGACCATGTCTTATCATGTATTGACTAATTTTAACTACGAGATGCGAGAGATTTGTGCAGGTTGTCAAAATGGAGTGAGGATAAAAAATACTAACATCTTCTGACAAAAGGGCCTATATCAAAACTGTTTTCCAGAATACTGAGTGGATCTATCTAAAGATAACTCTTTGCATCAATAAATTATTGTCTAATTTCTAATGTAAAGGACATTCGTTGTTTCGCAAAATTATTTTTGGCAGGTGGGTGTCGACATATATTGTATAGATGTTTACGAGACCGTCAAAGCACGATTAGGGTGTTTCTTGCCTACACCCTGCGCAGAAGGTTGCAGGAGCCAGATTGTTGAAGCCTCTTTGAGTCATTTAATAAACATTTCTCCTCGAACTACAGGAACGCTCCGAGATGGCCAAGGCTAGTCTGCAGATCAGGTGTCATCACTGTGCTCAAATTATATACTTTTTACAGTCGAGGTCCTTCATTTAGATTTTTCACAATTTTAAATTAGATGAAAAGGGGTTAAAACTTTGTCCTTATTTTGCGAATTACAGACCCGCACAAACGAAATCCGCTGAAGCCATTGGGAAACACTACCTGCAACAATTGTTTTGTTACAAATTCAAGACTAAAATTTCACCACTTTTGCGGTGGGGTTTCATGTTATACGGTTATTCCTATACAATCTGTCCAAAGGACAAATTTTATACTCTGCCAATGTCGACTCTGATTGTACAACTTTTTTTTCACCAATTAGGCTTCTGCAACCAGAAACCCGTCACAGTCTTTGAAATCAGTATTGAAGACATTTCAGCTACAGCTCTACCTCCATCAATCCCTGTGTACCCAGATCTTCTTTGTGACAGTAAGTGCTGGCAGTATTGGTAATTGCATACTAGTAATTTAACTTACCAGGACTATTTACAAGTCAAATTATCCCATCAGACCTCTTTAGCACCACCCATAGCATTTACGAGACTTGGTTTGAATCTATGAGGAAGTGAATCAGTGTGGTTGTGACACATGCCTAGCTGCATAGATTAAGAAGCGTCCGTGAGCTTCCACCTCAGCGCTATATGCATGTTGTATGTTACAGAAATAATATGCTTCTTGTAAGAAAATAAAAAAAAAACAAAAATTGAAACTTTTGGACACTGTTCTTATGTTTATTGCTTACAGTGAACTAACAAAGCCAGACGGCAAAAGACCTAACTACAGTGTTTTGAAAATTGATTGGTTAAATTTCACAATTACCGCCAATAATGTGAGCAGGAAGAGAGTAACTTTTATGTTTACGTTGTTTTTGGATGTTAAAGAATCACTGCATAGCCTTTACCTTCCAAAATGCCGTGACAAAATGACAATTACTTGAGTTGATATGTATGTACCTAATCATCATTTAACTTTTAACGACAGAATCAATATCGAAGACTTCATTTTGTCATAGCAGAAAGTCCGACCAAAAAAAATCCTGCTAAAGACCGTTATTCACAAAGGACCTTAAGGCACAAGTGATCTAACCCAGTTGTTAACTAGAAAGAAATGTCTGAGATCACTTATGCCTTACATTCTCAAAGATAATATACTCTCAGTCTCACCACAGTCTAGCCAAACTTTGAAATTTAATGACTATCACGAGTATCTGGGTCAGTTTAGGATCAAATGAGACTAGATCCTATGGGCACGAACTGGGCGTTCCTTAACAACACCTTGGTAATGTGGCACAAATGTGTGATAAGTACTGTTGGAAGCACGATTTGGTAGAGTTGTCTTTTGTTACATATCTCAGTGACCCAACCCATGTAGGATGGTCCATTCGGAGGTCATTTTGAAAGTGTTGTAGGAACTTGGGCCTTATTTTACAAATCTCTTGCTTGTGTGTCGTGGAATTCGGCCAAATTAAGTCACACATATTTGAGATCTAAGGGTCTATGTCTATACATCCTGTATCCCATTGGTTGTTCAATTCATCTCTATCATCATACCTTTTAGGTTGTTGTCTATAACAGTTGTATTGAAAATCCCGTCACAGGACAGTTCTTCAGTCCTCAAGTATGAATTCCAAGTACTGTTAATAAGTGTAAATTATGGAAGTCCGGGCTATTTGTGTTTGGTCCCCGCAGGAATTACTGCAAGAAACGAAATGGTCCTTTCATTCTTTTAAAAATAAGCCAAGCACGTGCTAGTCACTAGGCAAGCAAAGATGGCTGCTACGGATGCTGAAGTGCGAGAAAAAAGTGTGCTGACTTGCTAATGGTGTTTGCTATATGAAAGTCTTTGCCTCATTTATTAGCATACACAATATAAGAAACCTAAATCCCATGGTGGCTGCAGTTATTGCCGAGCTAGCTCCTACTTCCGTATAACCCAAGAAATTTCAAAATTTTTTAGCCAAGGCTTTCTAATCTCGCGGGGAAGCAAAACACTTATCTGTGATTTCTAAAAGTTGGACGAAATGGATATGCAAAACGGAAACTGCTGTGTTGTTGCCATGTTAAGCAATTAAGAGGCCGTGGTAAAAGTGAGTTCTAAATGACAGGAACAGAAGAAAGTTGAGCCACAAGCACAGCATCAACAGCAATGAAATATTAAGAAAAGATATTTCTCAAAGAGGAACCGGCATTCTAGAGAACCCTCAAGAGATTAATGGGAAGCAACACGTCGGGGATAAATTGTGTTAATAAAAAAAATGAGAGGAGTGACGCTTTCAAACAATTATACCTTGTTGTTGTTGTTATTGTTGTTGTTGTTGTTAAATCATAATGATTATGCATATTGTTGTTGTGTTGTTGTTGTTGTTGTTGTTGTTTGTTTGTTTGTTGCTTTCAAGGTTATGGTGTTTTTGAAGAAATTGCTATTCCGGCAGTTGTTGATGGTGAAGGGTGATTGGAGTGACGGCAAGGCGATGGGTGCCGACGCAGAGGTCGCGGGTTCGATTCCCACAGCATCACTTTCTTTCCTTCTTCCATTTTCTCTCTGCATTTGTGTTCTTGACCACTTTCCCCTTTACCCTACCTTGTGTGAGCATCTGTTTGCGTCTGTTCACTCTTTACTTCTATAGTGACTCAATTTTTCAAGTGAAGACTGGGAAAGCCATAACAAAACCGATTAAATGCAAAAAGGGCATTATTCAAGGATGTCCATAGTCAGTCATAATATTCGAACAGGGCATAGACATGTGGCTACGCTGGATTGAAAGCCCTTTTACCATAACACACCGCCCGCCCCCTGTACAAGGGTATGTAGATGATGTTGACTTTGTCGCCTCATCAGAAACGCAACTGAAAGAAAAGGCTGAAAACACAGATAAATTCATGAAGGCTAGTGGGATGGAGATAAAAGATCGAAAATGTGCAGTGCTGCATGGACAAAGAAGTGGCAATAACTGGTACAAGAAATATAAAGAAGATGGAGCTGTCATCAAAATTCAAGATGAAAATATTCCACTATACCAACGAAGCCAAGCTTACGCTTATCTTGGTTATGAAATTAGCATCGACAACACCAGCAATACCAATCAACTTGATACACTGATGGACAGGTTCAAAACGACAATGGAAAAAATAGACAGGTTGCTGCTTCCTACTTCAGCAAAGTTAGCAGCTGTAAACACCATATGTATGTCTAAGTTACACTTCTATTACGCCAATCTTCAGATGACGGAATATACTTGCAAGACATTGAAAATGAAATAGTGCTACACGGTCGCCACTGGCTGAAACTAAACAAGTCATCCACAAGATCTTTCTTTTTTACACCAAAATCGTTAGGTGGATTAGGATTACTGAATCCACACATCATGTATTATGCAAAGCATCTATCTTTCTACTTGTCAACCCTCAACAATGATGACACGTGTGTAAAAGAAACGGCACAGAAATCACTGGCCTTACATTTTGATAAAAGGAAGGCGGTCCCCACCAAAAACGATGAACCAAGCTTTGCTGGATACACCCTAGATTTCAACGGAAACATCCAAAAATCATCAAAAGTTAACTGGGCCAAATCGCAATGGGTGTAAAATGTGTAAGAGAAACAATATTGTACTACGAAAAAGGACAGACAACTATGTATTAGAAGTCAAAATTGATGAAGATATCACCCACTGTTTTGAAAGCCCTGAAACATTCTACACGGCATATTATAAGCGAGCAAAACTGCAAGAGATGGCAGATGATCTTTATCAAAAACACTCACAGGGAAGAATCTTAAGAGAAGCTGAGAAGATCGACCATCGTGTCTCAGTGGCGTACCTAACCAACCTTAATCTGGATGACAATATCAGATCATTTGTCGCCCGAGGACGCCTACAACTTCTGCAGTGTGAGAGTCTGGTGCGCCTGTACTACCCAGCGACCCATACTTAGCGGTGCAAAA
The DNA here is from genome assembly GCA_033807755.1 of Ellobium chinense. Classification (NCBI taxonomy): domain Eukaryota; kingdom Metazoa; phylum Mollusca; class Gastropoda; order Ellobiida; family Ellobiidae; genus Ellobium; species Ellobium chinense. The sequence goes on from JAWQUT010000340.1 coordinate 638,174, forward strand.
TTTGTAACCACCCGACAGAGACAGCCTCGCACATCCTGAATGGCTGTACCAAGTTTTAAAAGGTGTATCAAGATAGACATAATAGACCTGTGAACTTACTCTATGAAAAGGTGAAAGGAAAGAACAAAGGATGTGAGATCTTGAAAGACACGAAACTATCACCGACAATGTTTGAAGGACATGGAAACAATTTTATTCACGAACATACTAGACCTCATATTACTGTGATTAATAATAATTCTAGACAAGTCACTATTATAGAGGTAGCAGTGCCGTTTGATGCACATCTGTCGAAATGCTATCAAAGAAGTTTAATAAATATTATCCATTGTCACTAGAAATAAATGGCCTTAACTACCATACTCAAATAATTATTTTACTCGTTGGAAGTCTAGGGAATGTCCATTACAGATTTAAAAGTGGATTATATAAAGTAAATATCTGTAAGAGCGAAGCATCATTTTTGTCCAGATTTTGTAGTATAAGTGCAATAATTGGCTCTTATAATATTTGGCGACGTATATGTAAGGATTATGGATTTCAGCTCTTTGATCTGTAGCTTGCTGGTCATACTTGTACATCTCTAGTGTCCTGTAACAATTTCCATACTGATCTGATGTAAGTAGTATTAAGGTTCCTTAATATATGATATCATATCACTGTACCCTGTACAACTTTGGAAATAAAGAACTTTGATATTTATTTATTTATTTATTTATTTATTTATTTATTTATTTATTTATTTATTTCCGTCTTCTCATCAGGTTCACAGCCACAGTTGTCATCTCCACCACAACCATTTCCGGGTTTGCCAAAGAAAGTGCAAACATGGTTAAGACAACAACACTGTCATGGCATTCTGAGTCGCTGAAGCAATCACTGCTGGGAGGGCCAGAGTACGATCCTGTGGATAAGACCATACAGACCATAGCACTGTGGACCCCTTTAAATCACAGTCCGGATAATTGTAACTTCTGCATATTCCAGCAACACCCGGCACTCGGCAAATTGGTGGTATGTCTAATTTCGTTGATGCAGGTAGATAGACTGACATGCCACGTATAAAAGTTTCGCAAATTCAACCCCATCCTTTTATTTTTTTTAATCACGATATGCTGCCGATGCGAAATGTGTATTGAAAGCATCGATTGCATTGAAATATTGATGATTTATTCAGAATCTCGAGATTATAGGGGAACTTTCAGAGGCCTCTCGCTCGTAGTGGCAGGAGAGAGCAGTTTTGTTTGGTTTTTTTTTTAATTTGTTATTTTATCAAGCATAAAGAGAGACACAGAATCCTGGTGAAAAATAAGGGTCAAGCCAGGGTGGTAAAAAAATGGTATCATTAGGCAATGATATACAGCGTCCATTTCTTTTGTGATTGTCATGATGCTACATGTTGATGTGTACTTTTTTAAGAAAGATTGCGTATAAAACAGCATATCAGTCAAAACAGGCTAAAGCTGCATTAAAAATTAATAATATCATCACATGTTCTTTGTATAATTAATCTATTATTATCAGGACTGTATATATAAGGTTAAACCATCAGTTTTATCAGAAGTGATAATATACGCTTATAAACTACGGGTAAAGGTTTGAAAATATAATAAACAATGAGCGACGTAAGCTGTGGAGTCTCTCCTTGTTATAGGCCATTAATATGATATTTCAGGAACCTAACTGATTTAACCCGAAAAAAGAAAAATGCCCAGCCTCAAGATGTCGGCATAAGTCTGCAGTCAGTTGCATATAATAAATAAATATATTAACTTTTATGTTTTACTAACCAGCATCAAAGCAAAGAACGACTCTCATGTTTATGTTGTTACTCGATGGAAACAAAACTCCTAAGATTGGTTAGTTTCTAAAACTTTGGGACAAAAAGATGACTACGCGAATAAAATTAAATACACAGTTCGAGACATGTTTCTCTTTTCGTTTTTATTTGTGTGTTTGTATGTGTGTGTGTGTGTGTGTGTGTGTGTGTGTGTG
>JAWQUT010000340.1:640203-647703 GCA_033807755.1 Ellobium chinense
GTGTGTGTGTGTGTGTGTGTGTGTGTGTGTGTGTGGTTCTGTTTGAAGATACCACTTGGCATCGGTAAAACTTTGTCTCTAAGCTTCTGTTATCATATCAAGGACAATTGCATTTTTTTTGTTTTTTTTGCATATGAGTTTCAAATGTTTACTGTATAGATCTCGGGAGGTTTTATTTACGCGATAGCATCAGAAATGCATTTTGCGAGGATCTTATTATCCCGAATCCCTCTTAACTTTTTTCTTTCAAGCAGATATGAAGGCACAATTTTGCAGTAATGAAAGTAATGAAAAATTCGATGAAAGTAATATATTCACAATTTTTTTTTTAAATGTCATATTTTCGTTATCACAATGTCTTTGTTTTTTAAATGTTAAATTCTGAAGATGGAAGTAGTCTAGTTCTTTTCAACTATTGTTGAGATAGTTTAGTTATTGCTAGACTATTCAAGGACATTTTAGGCGTTTCTTACCCACGCCCTGCGTGGCAAAATAGTGAAACCCATGAACAAATTTGAAAACATCACTGTCTCATTATTTTTTTTTAATTTTCAATAAAGAACACCGACACTTAACAACAGTTTCGCTCAGCTCCACCGACCCCATTATAATCAGACCTTCTTGTGCCAGCATACACCATTTGCGAGATGTGTGCACGCTCGCACACACACACACATACATACACCCACACACACACACACACACACACACACACACACACACACACANACACACACACACACGTACACACACACACAAACACACACACACACACACACACACACACACACACACATGTACACACACACACACGAAGTGAATATCTTTAGAAGGGGTTGAGGAACTTTTCTGCAGTAAACAAGAAAAACCAAGTAATTTTTTTTTTTTTGAAATTACCTTTAGCTACAGCTGACAGTAGTGATAGCATTGTTTACTGCGCAATAATAACTGAACATTCCAGGACAGCTTACGAGTCACAATTTCTCATCAGAGCTCATAGGCGTCGCTCAAAACACTTACGAGGTTTGACCTAAGTCTAACAGTAGGTGTTTCGGTGTGTATGAGACACAACCTGCATAGATTAACAAATCTCCATGTTTTCCGATCTATCTCTTCGGCTCTTTACACATTCCGTGTGTTACATAAAGATGATTCTTATATGCTTCAAGTGAATACGTAAGTTTATGCATTATTTAGGAGCAATATCATGGGAATCTCCCAAAGGTCGACGCCAATGGTTTAGGGGCAGAGGTCAAACACAAGAAGTCCAGGGAATTTCGTACACAAAGCCGAGAAGCGGGCACACCCATGAAATTACGTACGGTAGTGGGCGGAATAGACACTGTGCTGTTTGCATAGTCTACCTTTCATTGCAGTGGATCTTCACAAACACGAACTACAGAGTACCAAACCCATAGTTTGGAGCCTGTAAGGTACTGGAAATACCGGATTAGAAACAAAATAAGTAAAAAGGAATATGTGATTGAATCAGTTGAAAGGTTAACCTGTGCTGAAAAATAAAATTAAACAAAACAAGCAAAAAAATAATGCATAATTATGTCTTGTGCGTTGGCGATAAGTCGGTAACTCTGAGACCCTCCCACCCAACAGAACTTCTCCCAAAACATCAGTGATATTTCGCACAGTTACCTCCAGCGAGCAAAGTTAGACATAAGGTTACAGACCTGTAATGGGATTGCACCCTTTTTTCCTCTATGGGCTATATTAACATTTTGATCTGCCCTCTGAACCCAAAGTTTTAGCTTTCACCCAGACCCATACCAGACTGAAGCTCATTATGTGGCCCAAATTTTATAATTAACCCAACCCTAGCACGCCGACTGAAATTTTGAGCTTGGCTGCTATTTGTAAACAGAGCCTACATTTTTCACTGGTCAACGCCAAACCCCTCCTCTTCCGCCTGAGCACACCCTTGACCTGGCAGTTCTAGCCCAGGCCTAAATAGTGCTTGGCAAAATAAAGTAAAATGGACACAGTTTCCCATGACATCAAAATTTCCCCCCTGGTGCTCTTATTACTGGAAGCAGGGCATGCTAAATGAGGGAAAGGGGAGATGAAATATAACCCCTAAGTGGTAGGACCCAAAAGTGAAAGTACAATTACAGGCCTGTAACCGTAACTGTGCATACAGTCCTAGATTTGCAGCGCAAATATGTCCCCACCCACTATTTGGGAGTAATTTGAAACTGATTTTTTTTTTCAGATGTGATTTTCTGGGTTATGATTTACTTTTGACTGTGTAGTAAGTTGTTATTGGACAAAAACTATTGACAGTTCAGGACATTAATACCACAGCACAAAACATGTTCTTTGTGCATTATGGGTCTTGGATTGGTGAAGATATTTTCCATTTTTTTTTAATTAGTCTTTAGTTTCGAGGCTTAATCATTATGGTGTGTGTGTGTGTGACGTTGCATGCAGAACCTGTGTTTCTATTCTTAACCCTTTTTCATATAACTTGTGTTAGCTCAAAAAATGGAATATAAATGGTAACCCAATACTTTAAACAGCGTCTGCTGAAAGCTCAGTGAAATTTTATAGATATTGAAGAAGTCATGATTATAATGGGGGGAGCTTGTAAATGACTTTCAAATAAATGTTTGAAAAACTGGTTTGACCCAAAAGGCAAGTCGAAAGTTCATCTATATTTTTGAAAGCCATTATCCCATGGCGTCATGCTCAGTGCAGGTATAGGTTTGTGACACCTATTAGAGGGGCAAATCACTCATTGTGTATAACCCAATTAATCCGCTAGTATATAAAATCCCCCTTTTTGGGGGCGTGCTAGCCAGTGTTAGGGTGTAGAAAGGTGTAAAATGACCTGTGTTCTGAATAAAGCATCCAATTTCAAAGTTTCAGGTACAATTTGAGTCTTCTAGATAAAAAAAAATAAAATGTGTAGGCCTATGTATTCGCACGGGGTCAAAACCAACCAAATGAAAAATGGGGACCAAATCAGAATTTGAGGTGATCTTTTTCAAAAGACATTTGTGAAAAATTTTGGGCGTTCACCCCTCTTTCTTTTTCCGTTAAAAGATCGGGCAAAAAAAGTACTGTAATCTCCATGGAAGAAATTTCCCCAAATCACAGAGGTATATGTAGAATTACACAAAATGTTAATAGGGTCAAAAGAAGAAAAAACAATAGGTGTCAAAGACCTATAGCTAAGACCATAAAAACTTTGTCCTCGACTGCTCAGTGCATTTGACAGTATGACCTTGTAATTAGTTTGATAAGGATAATCTGGACTATATAAACTTATCTTTATTTCTTTTACTTAATTTTGGTTCTCATTTCCCCTTTTCAGCACAGTTATGGCTATATCAGAGATGATGTTCAGACTTCTGTGATGCCATCGCAAGAGGATTCTTTTAAACACAGCAAGAAATACTCTATTAGGAGCATTAGAACCCTGGATCTTTCACATTAAGAGACAAGCGGTCTATCTCTCGGTGACATGTGCATTTATATGTTAACTAGTAACCACACCCATTCTTCGAAATGGTTTGCCATGCCCGAAAAGGGTACTGGCGTATCAGTGGTAGACAAGAGAGCGTGGCGTGACCTTAGAAGTGTGAACTCTGACCAAGAGAAACAACACAACTTTTGTTTGAGCAAATTCAAAACATTAACCAGTAGCGGTTAATCAAAGCTTTAGAACTAAAACAAAATAGTTTTTAAAAATATAAACCCTTTATATAGGAAACAAATAAGGCCACCACGCAAGTCAGAGTTGAAGAAAATGGTAACATGTCAGATTTCACAGGTGTAAGTGACTTTGTAATGAAATGCATAGCCGTTACATGAACAAGGACCCCTTAACGTTACTATAGTATAAAGGTTACTCTGTAAGAAAACGTGTGGGTTTTCCCAGTGCTTCACTTATCCTTGCCTGCATCTAATACTCTATTATCTTTACCTCAGTTACCTGTTTACGTGTATAACTACTGCTTCTGTATTTGCTTAAAAGTGGACGGTGTCTTGGAGGCTCGTATTAAACACTATGCAGACTGCAAAGCGTATGAAGGTCAAAAAAGCAGAGAAACAATACTACAAACAAAGTCTTTTACCACCATTTGTTGAAACCATTGCTTTATTATAAGCAATTAAAAAAAAAAAATCACACTTTATATTCCAGTTTTGCCATCCGATTGCTGTCACATAATGGCTAACAATGAGATGGTGTTTAGATGGTTCATTTCATCGCTATACATGTCCGCATACGCCGTTGTCGCAAACCAGACCTGAAATAGATTAATAGTTCGATGAAAGGATATGTAGCTAGATAGGTTGGTACGTAGATAGGTAGGTAGGTAGGCAGACTGAGAGGGAAGTAAGTAGCTAGGTAGTTAAATGGGAAGTAGGCAGATGCAGTAAGTACAGAAAGGTAGATTATGGATCGGTGGGTGGATGGGTGGGTGGATGGATGGATGAAACATAAAAATGATAGATGGAGATACAGAGACAGATGGAGAGACAGAAACATAAGTGAGGTACCAGGAAGCGGCAGAAGCACACAGTCAATGGGCTGTTCTGTTATCTGCCCGTCTTCATCTTCCTCTTCATTTTCTTATCTCTCTCTCTCTCTCTCTCTCTCTCTCTCTCTCTCTCTCTCTCTCTTCGTCCTCTCAGTCCCTCTCTCTTACTCTCTCTGTTCATCTCTATCACTGTCTTTTTAAGAGACTATGTCACAAGAAAGTTAAGTTACAAACATACGAAACAATTTTGTTTCATGCTCTTACTGTGATAAAAAATCTTTGACTTCATAATCTTTCCTGTACATACAGTAAAGTTGTATGCTGTATATCTTCTAAACATATTATGCTCTTTCGTGTGCGTGTGTCATTTTAACTCATCAGAGGCCGAAACACTATCCAACACAATATTTTGAAAAGTTTGTTTGATGTAAAATGATATAAAGATTATTTTCTATGAAATAATATCAAAAACAAACTACAGTTTATCTTTAAAGTTGAATATACTGAAAAACACGTCTTATATATATTAAGGCTAGGAAAGATATGTGACACATAATTATGATTAAAAGATAAAATGAAAGTCTTTCGCAAATCGCGCTTTTTTTGTTTATTTAATGATTTATTTATTTATTTATTTATTTATTTGTTAATTCGTTCATTCCATTGTTTGTTTGTTTGTTTTCTCACCGGGTTCACAGCCACAGCTGTCATCTCCACCACAAGCTTGTCCGATATGGCCCAAAAGAGTACATGAATCGTTGATACAACAACCGTCATGGCAGTCTGCATCTCCAGTGCAAGGACCTCCGGGCTGGGCCAGAATACCAACCTGTGGATAAGACCATATAGAATATAACACAGTCGACTCCANTCTGTAACCTAAACCTCCGTTCGGATAATTGTAACGTCTGCATATTATTGCCACAACACAAAGATCTTCCTATATCCTAAAAACACGACTTCAATTAATATAAGAATTAAAACCTTCACATAATTCGGCATTCGGCAAAACAAATGTTACGAGTCTAGTTTCGTGGATGTAAATGGGCAGAATGATAACGCTACGCAGCTTGCATTAACCTTTCCCAAATCCAACCCTATTCTTTCATTGTATTAATTATAAATTGATGCTGATGCGACATATATTATTTAAAGCATTGATCCCTTTGGAACATTCAGGATCTTAAGTTCGTAAAAAAAGTTGCAGATGTCTCTGAATATATGCAGGAAATACCAGAGTTTTGTTTTGTTTAAATTGCCATCTCCTCAAACATACTAAGGAACACAGAATCTCGGTGAAAATTAAGGATGGTTGAGCGGGAAATAAATAGAGGATATCATGCGCCGTAGAGTTTCTATGACCTAGATCATTATTACGAAGCTGCTCTTAAATTACTACTTTTTGGAATGAAAGAGTGTATGATAACATACACGTCAAGGCAGGTTAAGGTTGCGATTAAATATTAAGGGGGTCATCACATGTTCTCTCTGTAATTAGATTTATTATATGAGAATATAAGGTTAAACTGACAACGAAAATTGCGAGAGCAATTAGATACGCAATGAGCGACACAAGCCGTCTGATATTTCAGAGACCTAACTGGCCTGGCCCAAACAAACAAAAAAATGTATAGCCTGAACATATCAGCGTAAATCTGCAGACATTTGCTCTAAAAAGTGAATCAGTGTATTAATGTTCATTTCTACATACCAGCATCATAGCAAAAAGGCAAAGAACGACTTTCATGTTTATGCTGTGATTCAATGCAAGAGAAACTTCGCAAGTTGTTTAGCTTCCAGAATCTTCTGACAAAAAGACGACTGCGCGAGCTGCTATAAATACACAATTCAATACAAATTTTCTGCTTTTTTTCTTACCTGATAGAAGGTGGGGCTAGTGACCATAATTTCTTATCACGTATTAACTCATTTTAACTACGAGGTGGTAGAGATTCGTGCAGGTTGTCAAACTAGAGAAAGGATAAAAATACTAACATCTTCTGACAAAATGGCCCATGTCAAAACTGTTTTCCAGAATGCTGAGTGGATCTATCTAAAGAGAACTCTTTGCATCAATAAATTATTGTCTAATTTCTAATGTAAAGGACATTCGTTGTTTCGCAAAATTATTTTTGGCAGGTGGGTCGACATAAATTATTATTGTATAGATGTTTACCAGATCGTCAAAGCACGATTAGGGTTCTTCTTGCCTACACCCTGCGCAGAAGTTTGCAGGAGCCAAATTGTTGAAGCCTCTTCGAGTCATTTAATAAACATTTCTCCTCGTACCACAGGAACGCTCCGAGATGGCCAAGGCTAGTCAGGGGTCATCACTGTGCTCAAAGTATATACTGTTACAGTGGAGGTCCTTCATTTAGATTTTTCACAATTTTAAATTAGATGAAAAGGGGTTAAAACTGTGTCCTTATTTTGCGAATTACAGGCCCGCACAAATGAAATCCGCTGAAGCCACTGGAAAACACTACCTGCAACAATTGTTTTGTTACAAATCCAAGACTAAAATTTCACCCCTTTTGCGGTGGGGTTTCATGTTATACGGTTATTCCTATACAATCTGTCCAAAGGACAAATTTTATACTCTGCTACTGTCGACTCTGATTGTACAATTTTTATTTTTTTTTTACCAATTAGGCTTCTGCAACCAGAAACCCGTCACAGTCTTTGAAATCAGTATTGAAGACATTTCAGCTACAGCTCCACTTCCATCAATCCCTGTATAACCAGACCTTCTTTGTGACAGTAAATGCTGGCAGTATTGGTAATTACATACTAATAATTGAACTTGCCAGGACTATTTACAAGTCAAATTATCCCATCCGACCTCTTTAGCACCACCCATAGCATTTACGAGACTTGGTTTGAATCAATCAGGAAGTGAATCAGTGTGGGTGTGACACATGCCTGCATAGATTAAGAAGCCTCCGTGGGCACGAACTGGGCGTTCCTTAACAAACACCTTGGTAATGTGGCACAAATGTGT
>JAWQUT010000340.1:652407-684015 GCA_033807755.1 Ellobium chinense
GGGGAGGTGGAGGGTACCACGTTATTAATCTGGGATATATGAATATTTCACATAATAGGACGTGATATTCTTAAAATGTTAACATGTGTAGAAAACAAGACAGTTTTACTTCATGATTGCCTCGTATTCCTTATACATTAGATTACATGAAAACTAATAGTTTAACAAGTTTAACAACAAGTTTAACAAGTTATTTAGAAAGTTTAGGATCAGAGCAAGGGGGTAGCTTTTACTTGGTGGGAGCAAAAGGCTTGCTTGATCTATGCGAAATCTAAGCTTGTGAGCTCCAAATGTACATTAACATTACAAACAAATGTTTCTACTCTGGTTATTTTGATATAGTGACGCTGCTGTCATTAATGTTATCAAGAAAATTTTACTTTCATACACAGTCACGCCCTTTCTTCTCAAAGCATTAAGCACTCGAACCGGCACATTATATACATATTGGAATTTGTAGAAGAGTTGCTGTAAAAGTATGGATTCAAAGAGTGTCATTGCTCCTCAGGAATCAGAGTCGCCTTGGCATATTAAAATTTGTATCAGTTCTGGCTAATGAGTTAGACTGGTCATTTTTAAGGAAACCTCAGTAGTACAAGTTCAATGACTTTCAAAGAGTTCTTTAGTCTTTTTACTTCTATGAATACGTAGCAATTGCCAGGATTCGGTAAAATGAGGTATATTTATAGAACACTCGGAATCGAGTTGAATATTTGCAAACGTATCCAATCCATTCCCGACATGAAATGGAGTATCGACTATTGGAATCCGAATCGCCCCATCTCTAGTTCTCAGTTCGGCTTAGCAGGAAGGAAGACGAATGGTCAACAACTGGCTCTCTGGCGATAAAAGAGAAAAGTAAACAACATATCCTACTCTTCCCCAAAAAATATTCCGACGGTGGTTTTAGCACGAGACTCTTATTTCAGTAACTGATGTTAAGGATTTCGAGTAACCACTTGATCGGTTGGCTTGCTATTTTGTTACAATGATTTTTATTTTGGTGGGGTGGAGGGATGACGAAATGAGGAAGGGGAGGGGGTGAGCACAGCGCATTCTTTTCATTGTGTCCCTTTAAATTGCAGGAACTAAACTGTAAATGCTTTTCTGGCCCATTAAATTAAATCATCTCCTCGAATTACAGCAACGTTTCGAGATGTCTAAGGCTAGTCTACAGATCTGGTGCCATCGCTCTGCTCAGATTATAAACTGTTTACAGTAAGTTCTTTTGTAGACCGTAGACCCCCACAAATGAAATCGACTAAAGGCAATGAAAAACAATGCCTGCAACAAAATTTTTTTTTTTTTTTGGCTTAAAAATTCCGAAGTGAATTCACCAGTTGAGGCGGTAATGTTTCATGTTGTGCAATTATTTCTACTTATTTCATGCTAACTATTTTATACTGGGAAACAATGCTTGCAACAAATTTTTTTTCTTTTTTGTTTACAAAATTCAGAACTGAATTTTACCACTTGTGTTGGTTCGGTTTCATGCTGTGCAATGCGCATTTCTACTTATTTCATGCTCAATATTTTACACTTTGCTAAAACTGACTCCGATAGTCCAAATTATTTTTACCAATTAGGCTCCTGCAATCCTCAACTCTGTACCACTATTACTGTCAAAATATAATATGAAAATTAAAGGAAGATGGATGGATGGACAAATTACTAAGTGAATAGAGAGAAATACTGAGCTAATGAACAAAATGAATGAATGAATGTTTGAATGTGGGTGAATTAAAAAAATGAGGGGGGAGGAAGAGGAGACCTTGATGAAATAAACATTTTTTTTTTCTACATTAACAAAATTTGATAGGGAACAAAATAAACAAGAAAGACAGAAACACCCTCTGCTTTCATTAGGCCACTGACACTTTTCTTACAGTCAAAGACCAGGTAATGAATGGGTGTACTTATAGAAGGTTAAACATGAAATGTAATCAAGGATTTCATCCAAATACAGGTACCTTTGTGAGAGAGAAAAAGAATAAAATAAACCAATGAAAAGAAAAGAAAAATGAAAAAAGAAAGTTAAAAGGAATAGAACATAAAGAAGAATGAGCCAGGGGCTAAGTCTAATGTTTCTGCCCTCCCAGCAAAGGATTAAACCAGTTTGCCTTGAACCTACGCGACCTGGCAACAGGATATTGGTTTTTCTGGACATCCCCACGTCAATGGGGAGGAAAAGGCGCCATGCAGTCTTCGTCATGCTCTCTGATTATAACTTTCCCACTCTAGAGACTGAGCACGGAAATTGGAATCGTTAAAAGATGACTTCAATGAAATTTATTCAGATACACATAATTAGTCCGATTTACGGGATTATGAGTGAGCGGCAGGAAACTGTTTCTATTCGGGAAAAGTTGCATTGGGGTCTACACTATCACGGCAAAGGCTTTAAAAGATACTTAATTTAAGACTGTCGATACTGCATTATTGATGAGCAAGAATTTATGCAAAGCTAAGTTAGTGTAGCATGTGATGATGATTCATCGTTTTATAAGGAACCGTGGGTAGTCCAAGTTTATCATAAACAAGGCCTATTTCCGGTGACATAAAAGTGTGTAATAATTTATTAGTATGTCACTCTAAACATAAATTTGACCTTTGACTTGCTTACGATTTTGATTGGAAGCCTTGGAAACCTCTAGGCGTATGAATACAAGATGTCATTTCTTGTGTGACGTCATGAATATGTAACGTCATTTCTATTCTAACTATTTTCACTGCCGTGGGATTTCCCTCTGTCTAGATTTTTAAAATAAATATTTCAGTCGGTCTTTCTTATCGTTTGTCATTGTTCTCTTCACGTTTCAGTGTCATGAACTGACACATTAAACATTTGAATTAAAGTATTTGAAATGTCATAGTGTTTCTGTGGTCTAAAGTTTCAACGATGATTGTCAGCTGTTTGGATCTATTTTGTGTTTTGTAATTGCTGTAACTCATGCAGGATGAGGGCCATTTCAGGATCCTTTTCTAATAGAGTTTATATGATAAAAAAGATCCAAAACTCGTGTTTTTTTTATATCAGATTTATGAAATTCGTTATACATTTATCGTATTCGCTCGCCAGAGACTCGCGAATACGATAGATGTATAATGAATTTCATAAATCTGATATCAAACAAACACTCATTACAGATCCTCTACAGTATATAATAAGCGGTTGTAGTGATTATAGCTTGACTTGAAAGTAAAATAACGAATCGGGTGGGATGAATATCTTCGGATGGGAGGGAGAGAAGGAACAGAGGACAGAGGAGGCGGTCAAGGGACATTTCTTTATCGTGCCTGTACCTGCTACGGAAACAGTTTAAACCTTCTAAAACGATGTGCTCCAACATTTTCCTTTCACAAACAATATTCTTGTTATTTTTTTTGTAAAGTTTGTGATTATGTTTTGTTTGTTTTTGTTCTTGCTACATGCAAGCGCTGGTTTTTACATTTCCAACCTGTAGACGTTTTTATCTGCCTTAGTGAAGATAAAATGTGAAATTCAGGCCGTCACAAATCATGGTATACTAGTGGGACCCACGCAATTTATACTGAAAAAACTGCGGAGCTAGAAATATCCGGATCTCATTACTGTAATTCTTTGCCGCTGTTTGGCTGACCTGCGATTGTACCCCGGATATTGACCTCAGGGGAAGGTGTCCCACAGTTCCATGCTGTGCCCAGGATTCCGTATACTTCCGCTCTGACATTCATTAAGCAGATAATCAAGAAGATTTTATAAAGTCAGCGAAACCTGTAGGGATTAAGTGGTTTTATTCTGAAAGCTCAGAGTCAGTGCAAGAAAGCCAGGTCATATGACGTTCTTGTAATGAATGATTTCAACTTGTAGGTTGGTTTTTTTTTTTTCGTTTTTTGTTTTTTGGGGGTGTTTTTTTCGGGGGGNGGGGGGGGGGGGGAAGGAGGGGTAAGATTTTTGTAAATTTATGGCTCTAGAAAACCCATTTCAGTGTAAGATGTAGAGGACTTTGAGAGTGTTATTTGCACTTGCAACCTCTAGCTAATCTAATCAAACGATTTCGTTGCCGCTGGTAATCTGTTGGAGAAGAAATATTTGAAATAATTTTTTTTTTTAAAAGACGCAAACGTTTCATTCTCTGAAGAGAGCAATTCAGAGATGTTTGTTTTTTCTTCTATCCTCCTTGTTAATTTCTGTCACCCCATCACATTCCAAACTAAAAGATGGTCCCTGCTATGAGGGTCTCGTTCCATTGTCGATTTTGTTTGAAAACAACATGAGGTTGGAGGGTGGGAGGCATGCGATCTCTTACAAGCACAGAATGTGTGAGTGTGGCTGACGGGCTGTCTAGTTGCATGGCTGCTTAGTTCATTGGCTGCCTGGCTGGCTGTGGCTGACTGTTTGGCTGACTGGTTGGTTGGTTGGTTGGTTGGTTGGTTGGTTGGTTGGTTGATTGGTTGGTTGGTTGGTTGGTTGGTTGGTTGGTTAGTTGATTAATTGGTTGATCTGTTGGTTGGTTAACAAGGTGGCTGGCTGGCTGGCTGACTGGTTGACTGGTTGGTTGGTTGGTTGGTTGGTTGGCTGGCTGGTTGGTTGGTTGGTTGGTTGGTTGGTTGATGGGTTGGTTGGTGGGTTGGTTGGTAGGTGGGTTGGTTGATTAGTTGATTGATTGATTGGATGGCTGGCTGGCTGTCTGGCCGGCTGGATGGATGGCTGGTTGGCCGGTTGCTTGCTTGCTTGCTTGCTTGCTTGCTTGCTTGCTTGCTTGCTTGCTTGTTGCTTTCTTGCTTGGTTTTGGTTGGTTGGTCGATTGGTGTAAGGCAGTAGCGAAACGCATATCATGTTGTCCGATATTCTTACTGTTAACGGGGTTTTTGACCGAGGTAATTCGTTCATGAAGGAAAGTGGCTGGTCTAGGCTGTATTCGTTCTTAGCCCTTCTATTTATGATCAAAACATGTCTCGGACAGAAAAAAAACAACAAAAAAACTGGCCGATGTGGATAAAAATGCGTATATATTTCATGGATTGAAGTTTACAACTCTAAAACTAAAAAGTACAGTATTTGGTACAAGCTGATTTCAATGACAGGGGCATGTTCCCCACGGAAGAGCTGTAATCTAATAGCTATTGAGTGTTCTCGATACCCCTCAGGGCAACTACTCACTTCCAAACCTCGATTAAGCCGAAATCGTAAATACTGCCATTTTAAATTCATTTTATTGTATATATCATCGTTTCATGTCCATTTTTCAGGCTTGTGAGACTTTATCACAGATCTGAAAATTAAAAACAAATGAAGAGTGTGTACTGAAACAAAAGTTTCTCAGCCCTGTTATTAACACTATCTTGTCTGTGCACCTTATTTTCTCTCGTTAGAGAGTCATATTTTGACTGTTCACCTCTATAGCTATAATAGTTTACCTCCTGGGGCCTCGTGCACAAGGCTGTTCAACTTCGCGCGCTTGCAATTACTACGGGAAAACTCTACAAACTCCAATGATGTCTTACGTAGTCACAACTAGCCTGCAAAGTTGGACGGTATCGTGCATAGGGAACTAACGGTCGTATCCATAATCCTTGCGTTAACTATCACACTACGTTAACTACAGTGAGCACTACTAGTGTTTTGGGAGTTTCCCGTGGTTACCACCAGAGTGTGTTAAGTAAAGTAAAGATTATCCACACGGCACTGGAGTTATTTTGACTTAACAATATCGATTTCGATTATTGACGGCACTATGAATTTTCAAGTCAGTAGATAATTTAAAAAAACAAAAAAAACCAAAAAATATATATATATTATATATATTCTAAGGCACAGCGCCAGTACTCGAGTACTCAGCTGAACTCGATGTCTGTAAAATCGGAACTGGCCCATTTCAAGTTTGCAGTTTCACCCTCATGATCACGAGCATGTCAAGTTGGCCAAATCAGGTGTGTGTGTGTGTGTAGGGGGGGGGGGGGGGGGGGGGNGCATGTGTGTGTGCTTGTGTATGCATATATGTGCTCGTGCGCGCGAGTGTGTGTGCGTATGTGCATGCTTGCATGTGTGTGTATGAGAGTGCGTGTGTGCAGGCGTGCAAGCGTGTGTTTCTGTAGAAAATAATGGGCTGCGTCATTGGAAGCGGCATTTGTTTAGAATGTCAATTCTTTTAGTTGAGTCAACTAGGATTACGGACATGGATTTTAGACTCTGCAGGGAGACAGAAAAATCCGGCTTGTTCTCAAAGTTCATTCCTTTTCTTCCAGAGAGCTTTTCTAGAACGCATGCTGTGGAATTTAGATGCTCCCTATCCAGCCCAATGATAGCGTAAAAAAATACGCATCTACTTCGTTTCTAAAAGCAAAAGTAGTGAGGCTGTTTTTTCTCGGAACAATGATCTGCATGTAAATGAAAAAGTCATTATTTATGGGCTGACGTTACAAGTGAAATACATGAGAGTTTGCGCATTAACGGTGGAATCTCTTATCATCGTTAGAATTGCATTGTAACTTCATGTTCAACGCTTCTAAGAGTGCATTCAGCACAAAGATCCCATCGACAATGCACAAGCTCTCACTAAATTTTAATTTTAGTGGAGTGGAGTAGTATGACTGCCTTTATAGTTATGTGTATTGTATTGTAGTGTGGTGTGGTGTGGTGTGGTGTGGTGTGGTGTGGTGTGGTGTGGTGTGGTGTGGTGTGGTGTGGTGTGGTGTGTGTAGTATGATGTGTGTGTAAGCGCGCGCGCGCCCGCATGTGCGTGTGCATGTTCGTGTGGTGGTGATGGTGGTGGTGGTGGTACTATTTTTTTTTCTGGCAGAAATCCTGCCTTGCTTTGCACTATTTTTCGCAACACAATTTATGCCGTCGTCTTTCAAGACATCTACAATAAATCTCCCTTCTTGTTTCGTGAAAACTATTGCAAAACCGACAGACTGAGAAGGGAGAATTGTCGTCATTCAGATTACATTTTACCAGCCTCGAAATAAATTTACCCAAAAGCAGTAATTAGATCTACACGCAAATCAATGGCACCGTGAATGTGCCAATTACTTGAATGAGCTCTTCAAAATGGCATGCAGCATGAGTCAAAATGCCCGAAGTGTGCTAATGTCAATCAAGAATCTGCGGCGTCAGGTAAGGCTTCCATCCCACTCCCTTTCCTCCCTCCCCTTTGCACAGATACAATATTCAGTGAAACTCCGTTAACACGAACACTGCTTAAGACAATCTGCTGCTTGGCCGGCTGCCATTTAACAATTCCAAATGCTTTGTCCCTCATAAAGAGCACTTGGGAAAATACATATCTTCTGATAACACGTCCTTATTTGTAACAGTAGAGTGGTCTGATAGGTAGGCGATTTAGCAAACTTCAACTTGAGCTGGTAATCAATGTCACCTCGAAAAAGAGCAAAGTGGTCTTCGAGCCTCAGAGCTGGCCAACTCTCAAATCATGTTGGTGCATGTTGGTACAAGTTGGCCTATTTTCAATCAAGTTGGTATGTGCGCCGGGTGCCGTTAAGCTTCTTGCACTTGACGTCAGTAATCAGTTAGTTGGCATCTCAATCGGTACGTGCACGGTAGATCTAAAATCAGTCATCAATATGAAGTTATAATAATAATAATAATAATAATAATGCGGTTTATAAGTCTCGTATCCAGGCTAATGCCCGCTCACGCGACTTCACACTATCATTACCCCAGCAGGCCTGATCACTCTAGAACTTTCTCGACTCCCTGGGGAGCATACAGTGCCGCTGCCATTTATAGGAGCTGATCAATTGCATTCTGACAATATCTTCCACTGCCTATAGCCAGGTACCCATTTTACAGACGGGTGGACTGAGGAAAATGAGAATGAAATGCTTTCCCAAGGCACTTACAACATGACCGTGGTCGGGAATCGAACTCACGACCTTCAGATCTTGAGTCCAACGCCGTAACCATTAGGCCACGCTGCTCCACGTACATTATTGATCGTCACGCTCATTGCACAATAACCCAAATCATTTTGTTAGTTTTTTGGGGTTTTTTGGGGGGAATTTAAAGCTCTCAGCCTTTGCTCAAGGCAAAACAATAAGGCAGATTTGATTAAGCTTGTAAACTTAGTATGTATTAACGAGTCTCTATAGGAAAAGGAACATAAATGAGAAACCATAGAACTATAACAACTCAAAATCATCAAAAAAATGACTTAGGCGAGTGTGGAATCAATTAACATTTAATTATTTTCCTGAACAGCACATAAATCATTTTACGACAAATCAGGCAAAATCAACACCGTGTCTCAATGATACACGATACACTGAGTTTGTTGGCGAATACTGGAATGAAGTGCGGAACAAAATAATCAAATTTAAATTCAGAACGATACAACTGTAGTTGATTTAATGTGTTATTCACAGTTAAATATTCATGTCAAAGTGATCCTCCAAGCTGACCTGCCACGTATTTTTGCTAGCTACAAACCAGACACAAGACAGCGAGCGTTTTGAATGCAGATTCCCATCTATTCTCCAACATTGAACGTTGAGAGCAGTAGTAGTTATGCGGTTGAATATAAGACTAATTACCATATGTGAAACAAACATGGATATTTTGAATATTGTACTATGTTTTGACATGATGCTGTGGTATTATGTTGTGTTTAGATGGATGGATGGATGGATGGATGGATGGATGGATGGATGGATGGATGGATGGACGGAAGAACGGACGGACGGACGGATGGATGGTTAGCTGAGTAAAAAATGAGGGTAATTATAGTTTCTGTAACAGTACAGCAGTATATGTAAGTGCGAGGTATGAAACTAACAGTACATGTACATGTATATGGATGGAATAACTTATAATATTAGATTGTTAAAGAATGAAAGAGTTATTGATTTGCCTATGAAACCGCAAGCGGTGAGAGAGGGAAGCGAATAAGATCTGGACAAATCAGTTACCGCTATAATGTTTCTTTCTTTCTTTCCTTCTTTCTTTACTCTTTTTCCATCTTTCTTCTTTCTTACTTTTTTTTCTTCCATTATTATGAATTTTGATTCATGCCATGTATTATCGAGAGTATTGGCTACTAGCCTAAATAAAGCTTTGAACTTGAACTTGTTAATAGGATATTGCTAGGATAGATTACTATACTTTTTAAAGCCACATTCCATCCGTCATATTTTAACATTGAAAAGAAGTTATACAAAATCTTGTGAACTTGTGCAGACGATTGGCAATGGGTCTAGTTTAATACTAGAGCATAAAATAGGCTTAATGGATTTCTACACTCTATTTGCGATGTTTACATGGATGACAAATGTCAGGCAACTTAAGCATAATTGATAGGCTGTTTTGTGTGTGTGTATGTGTGTTTTTTCCTAGCACAGCCGGTAGTGTAGTTTGTTTGAAAAATGGGTTCGTAATATATTAAGAAAGTCATTTCTTTATTAAATAATTCAAATCAGAATTGAGCTTGATTGACTGGAGTTTAACGTTATACCATTATTTTCATGAATGTCGTGGGCTCGATTCCCGTCCACGATCATGTTGTAAGAGTCCTGGGAAAACACTTCATTCTCATTTTCCCTTAGCCCAAATTTGTCCTTAAAATGTGTGCCTGGCTATAGGTAGTGAAAGATATTGTCAGGAGGCTAGTGATTAGCGACTGTAACAGTATAGCAGTATATGTAAGTGCGAGGTATGAAACTAACAGTACATGTACATGTATATGGATGGAAGATATTGTCAGGAGGCTAGTGATTAGAGACTGTAACAGTATAGCAGTATATGTAAGTGCGAGGTATGAAACTAACAGTACATGTACATGTATATGGATGGAAGATATTGTCAGGAGGCTAGTGATTAGCGACTGTAAATGGCGACTCAATCATGATTTTCATTATCATATATATCGTGTATATTTCAAACTCATTCCCAGCGCTGTCTTTGAGTTTTGGAACTATTTTCTTCAGTTAGTGACAGGGCATTTTTGAGATATTACATGGTACACGAGAGATGATATTAGATAAAAGTAATACTGTCATATCAATGCCTCAAAATGGTATGCAATATTTTACACTCGACTCGCTTATTAACACATATCTCCACGGGAGCATGGGAAATGATGCGTTCCAGAGGAATTGCGAATATCCCCGTGACTATAATGCTACAGTTCTTTCCGACGAAAATCCCCCTGTTAAATATTTCGATTCTTTAAGATCCCATTATTGTTGGTTTGTTTTTTGTTTTTTCTTCAAAATAGCCCTATTCACATACGGTTTGCAACCACGTTTTCCAGCTAATATTCCAGTCTTACTAGTCGCAGTGAATTTTTCTCACTTTCTTTACCAATGGGATTGCTCATTTCCACTGACAGAATATAAATGTAATTGCGATTATCCTAACTGCCTGTGTCATTCTGTATCAAGGTGCAGGTAAATCATCGTCACGGAAACTACATGGATCTTTTCCACTGACGATAATGTTCTTTGACCAACAACGTCATAAATCAGATGCATGTTTAATGATTGCACATATCTCATCTCTTTACCTGGCATAGTTGGCTAAGATTCTGTTCAAGCTAAATAAGACCCCATTTCTTTCTGGGGCGTCAGCCAGAGACTTCCGTAAAGTATGAAGCAGAATGTTGTTATGTGATATATATATATTGTCATGAAGGAGATGTTGCCATTACACGGAATCAACTGTGTTTATAAGCAGTTTTGAGTAATAGATAGTCGATGTTTGTGAAAGGCACAGGGATAGTAAGCCTAGTTTTATACCACACATTCATCTGGGAGATATCCGGGTCATGTCGGTGACCTCCATGAAATTTCGTGTTTAACATCGTTGTTGGCTTCAATCTAACTCTAGGTTTCCTTCCGTTTATCGTTGCTCACAGCTCATATTCGGTTAAGTGCGATTGTGAATGAATAAAGAAAGAAAGAAAGAAAGAAAGAAAGAAAGAAAGACCGAAAGAAAGATGTTATTTCAATTTTGGTTGTTATATATCAGCTGTAATAATAGTTTTCATAAGTTATAGTGAGCTTTTATTTACAAGCTTTAATCTCTTACGGATCTTTATGGCAGAGGCAATCACGCGCATATGGCATTTCTTGGTGTTGTGATCATATTGCACATTACGAATTCGTATCAGACATGATTTTTACATCCAATCTTTGAGGTGCAGAAGCACGCAACACAAGAAATGATATATGCCCATGCCTATATCTGCCACAACATGTCCAAAAAGATCAGAGCTTGAAAACAGAAGTTCTTTGTTTTGTATCTTGTATTCAGGAGCTCCATGCAATATATCCAAGGAAGATAATATGTGGTTGAATATTTTTCAGCATCCCTATAATGTTTATGGCAAACCACTGAGAGACAAGTTACTATACATCAGTGAACCATCTTCACTGCAAGCTTTCCCATTGCAGGCTATGGTGCCTTACAATGCTGTATGTCATATTGCTCGTGTTGACGTAAAACATTGCATTCCATATATATATAAGGCCATGCAAAGGTTGAACTTATTTGCTTAAGAATTTTCAAGCAGGTACTGTTGACAGTATAACATTGTTTCCAAAGTTATGTTCCAGCTCAAAAAGACATTATTTAAGAGTAAACGTTCTGCAAGAAAAAAAAATGCTATAGATTCCCCTGGCTGATGCAGCAGAGCTGCGAATCTGCAAACACAGATTGTTTGATCGTTACATAAATGGCTACTGATGAGCACGTTTGTAAAACTGCATGCATGACCTATTGGGAGGCTGGTTTTAATCAACGTCATTTTAGCCAACATTTTCATCTATCCATACATACGCAAATCCTGAATCACATAAAGTCTTGCGCACAAGAATTAAACTGTTTACATTTCTCACTCATCCAGATTTTTTTTTTTTTTGGCATGCATTTCTTAGCAAAAGCGGCTACCTTGCATTTTTAGCTCATGCAACCTGTAAGTAATCTTTTTCACCATTATCATTACCTGTGGAAACATTATTCTATACATTTAACCAGACAAGCAAAATTTAAAATAGATGCTCTTGCTTCTAAGTGTCGGGGTTTTTTTTTTCAACTTTATAAAATTTTTTACATGCAAAACAAACCTCTAGACGTATGTCACTAAATAAATGAAACAATCTTTTTATCAAAAAGTAGATGTGATACGATATTTTCTTTCCTTCAAGAGCACTTCGATGGATTTGTTGAGTCTAGTTTAGATTACTTTCAAAAATGGTTCTAAAATATTAACTGTAACTCGATACAGTTTCAATTCTTTTGTTCCACTTTTCATAGTTTCATAATATGCTACAATATCTAAATACAACATCCTTTGTCTTCTTGTCTCTTTTCTCACATGTTTTATCAAGGAAATTCAAAATTCTTTGTAGATCACTTGCTGCATCTGAAACAAGAGCTAAGCTACCAGCAACTAATAGTGTACTGATTTTCTGGAAATTCAGTATCTATGATTGAAGAATTGAATAACTGTTTTGAAACTTGGGCACAGAGTCATATATTTAAAATTCAGAAAAGATAAATGTACACATAATTTGTAATCAAGACACACTATATAATCAGCCCATGTTTTTCGCTATGTTGGCCATTTTTTTTTTCATGGTTAAATCTGTAGCTCATTTGCCGGGCTGTCAGGCGTAGCCTGATGCAGTCTGAGCATCCAAAATATGACCAGACACCGTCTTAAACTCATTAACCCCAACGCAAATGCTAAATGTTAAACTGACAGTGCCTGTTTGAGTTCAGGTTGGACGAGCAATGTGCGTACAAAAATGTCAAAAACAATGATCTTGTCCTCAAACTAAGAAGTGAAATGAAGAATTATGGGCTAGAGTAATGGCTGTGAAAGTAATGGCAAGGGGTGTGTGGTCGTATACATAATCCTTACGTTAGTTAACGCACTGTGGTAACCACGGGAAACTTCCAAAACATTAGTAGTGTTCACTGTAGTTAACGCAGTGCGTTTATTAACGTATGGATTATGCATACGGCCACTGGTGAGTACCTAAGTCTTGACCTACTCAGGTTTCTCGGAAAGCAAGGACAGGTACGACCACGCACTCTGAAAGATGTAGCAGAGACTGTAGAGAAAAGCTCAGAATGGATATGGATCAAACACAACAAATTGTGGAATTAGGAACGAGAAGTTTAAATATACCAACTTTCACTGCAACTTTCACGATGAGAAAGTGCACAGAGAATAACTGAAAGTTGTGGGTTAAAGTCCTTCCCGAAGCAGAAAAAAAAAAATAAATTCAACAGAAGGACATTTGAAAGTCTTTACCCAAATATGCATCTACTCGTTTAGAGTGTAAAGACGTCAAAGAGCCGAAACACTTGTTAGACGGGGATATTTTTCTCTAAAGATCCTCTGTTGCCCCGCTCTCCCTCTAAGAGAGTTTCCTATCTTTGTATGGCCTTCCTTTTTAGGAACAATAGATCTATCTAGAGTCTAATCTATTCATTCTCAGCACAAAAGAAAAATGTCTGAACTTTGCGTGCGAGGTTGCAAATGATTTTGTCCTGACACTGAGCTGAAACGAAAATTGATGTCGTCAATCGAAAAATTATCATG
This sequence comes from Ellobium chinense, assembly GCA_033807755.1. Lineage (NCBI taxonomy): Eukaryota > Metazoa > Mollusca > Gastropoda > Ellobiida > Ellobiidae > Ellobium > Ellobium chinense. The sequence goes on from JAWQUT010000340.1 coordinate 665,958, forward strand.
CAGAGGACACTTCCTTCTACAACTTAATGATAAACGTCTCTATTGCAAAGTAGCAATCTTCCGCCTGTAACACTTCAACAGGAAGATTTCAACATGCATTGTTCTCTGGCAAAAGACGACACAACCTAGTAATCCGAAAAACAAGAATAAACTCACTTCACACCCACACACAGACAAACGTGACGACACGTTGATTCCATATTGGAAATCTGCCAAAGGGCAAGCCAATTAACGACACGTCAGAAAACCCCTTTTCACGAGAGGGGTGCAATTTATACCGCACAGGTTTCAGGCCAACATTGCTGGGATCATTATGGCTGCCCTTCACTTCCGGTTGCGCCGTAAATCCTGGACGCCATGAATGAGGTGTTGACGTGGATGAAAGAATTACTGCATGTCTGCGAGGTCAGGTCAAACTACATTCGATCCGTTCTGTTGGAAACCTAATCATTCCTTTCATTTTCGATCCGTTATGTTCGACACTTCATCATTACTTTCTTTTCTTTTTCTTATTTTTCGGTAACATCCAACCAGATGAAACATTGTTTGCACACTGGGCTTTCGTGAGACAAGCTGTCGACTTCAAATATCGCCAAATATCCCATGGGCCCTGCAGTTTTTCTGCTTTCTTTTTTATTATGTCAATAATTTTGTCGGGCTCTTGACATGCTTCACCCTCTGTTTCGCAAATGTTTAGGCTCTTTAAGCTATGTGTCTTTATCGTTCGAATACTTTTAAATATGTAATGAATTGCGATGTGTGGGTCACGTCACTATAACGCAATTCCTAAGGAGCACAAAAGAAAACAAGGTGCAGTTCCATGGAGTTGCAATACTCTAGTGACTGTTGTATCGGAAATACAGTATTCTGTTCTTAGGAACGCATTGCAGGAGACCTTCAGTATGCCATAGAATGACCTAAGTAATCTTTTTTCAATTTTGAGGAAAAGCAAAATAACATTTCATGGCAAAATGACATTGAGAAAGCTGTATCTTTTATTGTCATGTTGTTTAATTTCATCATACTTTTTGGAGTGGTTTGACCAAACAAAATAGAAGTGGATGATAAAGGTAATAATATATTTAGTCTCCCACTCTTAAACCAAAATGCGTAACTTTGGCAAAAAGTATGAAATCAAAGATCAACACACAACTTTACTTCTTGTTTCATAGCTTCAAAATGTTACAGTATGATGCCACTTTTCAGTTCTTTCTCTACTTCGGAAGCCTAACCACTCTCATGAATCATGCTGGTGCCACTTGCTGGGCATACACCATGATATGCCGAACCTTCCATGCCCAATATACTTATCAAGACAGAACAATCTGAAGTTTCCTGCGGGTTTCAGAGTTGGATAATTATGCTAGTAATAAAGCCACGTCAAAGCATGTTACATCAGAAGAAAGTTTCCTTGCTTACATTTTATTCATAGTTTACAACGAAACGAAAATTGAAGCATCTTTTTTGTGTGTGTGTGTGTGTGGGGGGANGGGGGCTTAGATTGGTATGCTGCCTTTATGTGTCCAGTAATTGTGCTGATGAATATTTACTATGAGTTTTACAGTTTTGGCGGATGTGTTTAAATATATACAATGTGTATGTAATATTGTATTAGTGTGCCATCATTCGGTGGATTTGTAAAGCTACCTTTTGTATTTGCTGTGTGACGGACCTCTGGAAGGTCATTACTACAAGCAACACTTGAACAGATCTTTGCTTTTCAGTTGCTGGCAGACCTTTGGTACAAGGCCTTTGTAGTTTATGGATTTAGAAGCAGACTGTGTTTCCGATGGCGTACTACCGGCGTGACACAAAAAAACAACAACGGGACAGTCAGTTTTTTTAATAAAATCTACAATTTCATTGGATATTTATGAAATTTTCAAGATATTAGGACTCATAATGAAAGTTTCAAAAAGATACATAATTTTTGCACACTTAAATGTTGCAATTTATATGAGTATGCACGGATATTGATGTTGAGTCTTTATCAAATGAACCCGTTGTTGACTCAAATCAATTCTAATTTCTAAAATTGCATCTCCCTTATTTCTTTCAAGATGACCTGGACGAAAGAGAAGAACATTTTTGTTGTTGAAACGTATTTCAAAACAGGCTCTATGGCTCAAACAGGAGCTCTCTTCCGAAAAAGGTTTGCCTGCCCGTACAGAGAAGTCGAATGTACGCATGGGTCGAGCATTTTAGAAAGGAAGGAACTGTAGTGAACCTCAACCGAAAAGGTCCAGACGGCACAGTCCATTCAGGTCGACCCCATCAAGCGCGATCTGCCGGGAACATGCCCGTTGTCCTTGATTCCGTTGATAACACTCTTGAGACCTCCTGCGACGGCGTGAAAGCGTGAGGCGGTTTGATTTGAAAAAGAAGCCTTACACTCTCAGCATAAAACAAAAGCTCAATTGTACAGACATAAGGACTAGGCTGGAAATGGCTGCCTGGTTCTAGGAGCAATTTCAGACTGACCCAGCCTGTAGTGACACAGTGTGGTTTTCCGATGGAGCACACTTTCACCTTTCGGGATATGTAAACAAAAAGAATTGTGTCTTCTGGGGGAGCGAACCACCAACCTAGGTCATTGAAAAAACCCTCCATGTCGAGAAAGTCACAGTGTGGGTGGCAATGTGCAGCCGGGGCATCATCGGACCCTTCTTTTTTGAAAATGGAAATGGAGTAACCCAGACGGTGAACAGGGCTCGCTACATCGAAGTGCTGAGGCTCTTCTGGGCTGCCTTAGGAAGGAGATGAGAAAAAAGACACCCGGTGTGATTTCAGCAAGAAGGTGCCACTGCACATACCTCACGTGCCTCTCTTGCCTGGCTAAGAGAGCGAAGTTCGGGAACAGGATCATCAGCTACAAAACCGACAACGTGTGGGCACCCCATTCCCCATACCTGAGTCCATTGGATTTTTACTTCTGGGGCTTTCTGAAAGACAATGTGTACAGTGGGGCCCCAGCAACCCTCGGGGAACTGGAGGACAATATTCGAAATGAGATGCGAAACATCGTTGCCAACACCTGTAGACGTGTCATGAACAATTTCAAACGCCGCCTTGAGTTGTGTGCAGCCAGAAGAGGAAGACACCTGGAACATGTTCTCTTTTAATTCAATGTCACTTTGTCTTATGATAACTTGTTTATTTCTGTAAATTTTTATTTACTGGTTTTATTTTTGTTCTATCTTGTAATGTATGAAAATTTTATGTAAATGAGTAAACCATTGTTTGAAAGCATCATGTTGTGTCTGTTTAGTATCGTTCCTTGACGTTACAAAATTTAACGTAAATTTGAAATTTTCATTCTGAGTTGCTTTTTGCGAATTGTTACTACTCTTAAAGTTTTCTGTTCATCTTTATGAAAATTTCATCAATGGTCATGCATAAACAGATATTAATTGACACAAAATTTTCTGTTATTTAATCGAAAATTCTTAGAGATATCAGCTATTCCTAAAAGTTCGTCCTTCATAGATACCATACTCTTTACGGGTGATTTCATAGAGACAGGACACGGAAAATCAAACATATTTGGTATCATTAGATCCTGCTAAAGGCACAAATAAACCAGTAAAAAAATTACATAGTTGGCAAAAGTAGTCATCCATTTGTTTAAGAAAACATTGCTGATTTTGTTTTTTTCAAGCAGCTCAAGGGGAACATTTTTGGATGGGTGATTTGATAACAGTTGCAAGACAGTGTAATACAATCGGCTAAAAGGTTATGATTTGTCACAAAACAGAGAGTGTTCAGCAGACATTTTGAGACTGGTTTAGGCCATTAATCCAAGGTGTAACCAAGTGAGGGTCACTTTATATTTAACCGACCGGATAATAATGTAGCACTTGTCGTGAAAATATACTACTTCACGTTCTTCCATTGTGCAGGCGTATGAAGGCATCAGAAGAAAATAATTCATTGCTTTTACGAAGTTAAGATGTTTGTTGGGCCTGAAAATCGCGGAAAACAATGCTTTACGACCACCGAAGATGTCTGTCGTGAGATCGTTATGTCCGTAATGCGCGTTAATTTTCGATACTCAAACCGCCTAGTAACCGGAACCCATTTGTTGAAAGGGAAGTAAATACGTCACACGTTGAAATGATGGCGTCCCACGGGGCTACGACTCCCCCTGGTCGCCCAAGACGTAAGTATTTCTCTGTCGTGAATGATTTACAAAACGTTATGTCCGTAAGAAATCGTATGAAAGATTATTTCCGGCGCGCATTTTGTGTAATATGCATGTTTCAATAGACGCAAACTAGCCTCTTGTGGGTTTTTTTTTGTGGCATAAGCAGCCACGCACTTCTCTTTGTTGTGCTCTGTGAGACTGGGAAGCCGATTGGTGTTCAACTGGGGAAAAATATAATGGCAATTCACGACACAATCTTTGTCATGAATCTTATGTCCATCTTTGTGCCCTTATTGTGAATGTTATGCCCGCCTCTGTGTGTTTGTTGTGAACGTTACGTCCACCTGGATCAAAGTGAGCTTGTGATAGTTATTATGGTAACATGGTTTCAAAGCCAAAGTCTATGTAAATCTGTTCAGGGGTATGGTCTCGTGTCAAGTCAATATAATCAGAGGTACAGATCTAGCTTTAATCATGGCCTGAGTCAGATGTGTTTGTTCATCTGTCATTGTAGACTGAATGCTTCTTTTTATCATTTTTAGGTGAGTGTAAGAGTTATATTTTAGGGGCTTATGTTCAGAAATGCCAGAACAAATAAATTATTTTTCAAGGATTCCATTGTTGGCATAAGACAACATTAAATCTAGTCGCACCTTGAAACTGAACCCTTTTTGCCATTCATCTTTCAACCCCCTGCCCAATTGGGTGGCCCATCATTTTAGGCTAAATTTCATCCTTGTTACATGCTCCTGTTAATTTGTTAAGAACAGAAACATTTTTTTCATTAGTGTTTTTAATGTTATTTTACCCCCATTTGGCCATGCAGAACTTCGTGTTGTGATGAAAGACCCTGCTTCAAGTGCAAGAAGTAAAAACAGAGAGTACCAAGCTCGCTTCAAAATTAGAACTTCCACTGATGAGCAGTTCAGGGAGCGAGAACGTGAAAGGAAAAAGGCTGCTTGAGCAAAATGGGATGATGAGAGGAAAGAAAGACACAGAGAATAGTGCAGGGTGAACAAAAGAGATACAGGTAATAATGAACTTAATGTCAAAGTACAAGTTACCACAATAGCTTGATAACCATTGTCCATGAAGAACAATTTTTTTTTGAACTTGTCCTCCCTTTCTGATGAAAGGTCTGGGTTTGATTATGAGTGCATAGCTGCTATCATCACAAACTAAGTTTGTGTTGGTTTTATATCACCCACTGCCTCCCCCCTCCCCCCTCCCCAGTGGATTTAAAATGAATTGCATATCAAGTTACTGACCATGCCCAGTGTTAAAATTTGTGTTTAAAACAAATCAAGAATAGGCTACTTGAGTTTGAGGTAAACTTATAAGTTATAATAACACATCGCTAAACATTTTCATACAGTTAATTTCCCTACATTGTCCATCATTTTGTTGTGAAAGTTGGTTGAGGATAATAAATAATAGCAGCTAGTTGGCTGTATCCACTGATGTTCTGATAAACTTCCTGTATATAGTCGAGCAAATGTCTTGTTTTCATTGGCGGTTTTTGTCGTGAGAGTTATATCCATAAGACTATTTTTCAAAGCTCATTTTAATGCATTTTTGCACTGATAGACCAAAAATTTTGCTGCAGGATTTACTATGTGAATAGTCTTATTGTAATTATGTATAATTAAAGCTGATTTCACAAGTGTTTGGAACAGTGAGAAAACTATTATGCTATTCTGTCTTATGGATATAACTCTCACGACATAAATGTCTGACAAATATGGCGAAGACCGAGTGTCCCGTTTTTATGTGACGCCCTGTATTAATAACAAATTTACTTACATGTTATTTTGTGTCTGTGATAGATCAGGATTCTGTGCATGAACTTTTGCTAAACCTAACTTCCCAGTTTTGCATGTATGCAAAACCACCCACTACTGGTTATAGATCTGCAAATCGAAAGCGGGGCCTTTTATTCCTATATTGACACTCTTAGCATTTTGAGCTGCCCTCTGAACTCAAAACTTCAGCTTTCGTATAGACCCATAGGTCATAAAGATCATTGTATGGCCTAGCTTATAAGACTGACCAAACCTCAGAAAGTCGTAGAAATTTTGAGGTTGATTGCTATTTGTAAGCACATCCTACTTTTTACATTGGGCAACATAGCTCCTTTCTCCTCCACCTGAGCACATCGGTGATAAGACAGTTCCGGCCCTTGCTAAAAAGTTCCGGACAAAATAAAGTAAACTGGACATAATTTTCTTTCAAATCAAAATTGGCTCTCTGGAGACTTTATTAGTAGAAGTAGGACATTAGAGTAGAGGGAAAAAGGGATGTGAAATAGAACCTCTTAACTGTAATATTGAAAGTAGGACCTAATATCGGAAGTAAAATTACAGGCCTGTAATCTACTGCGTAATATCCGCCTTAAACCAATAGGCAGTTAGATTGTCAGATGAAGCCATTTCACCACAGAATTGATATGTAGGTGTACATGAACTGTGCTCTAGATGGCTAGATGGGCTTAAAGGACATTCTGGAAGGACCGTTGAGAAGGGGGCCGTTCGAGGAGGTTGGAGGGGAGGGGGGGACGAATAGTGATACAGCCGGCAAAGGAAAGTAGTTACAGCCGATTTCGCTTATCAGAGTTCAGTGTGAGGAGGACACATTTGTGATGAAGGGAAATAGGGGTTTCTGCGGCGATCATTTTTCTGGACTTCCATTCTCCGTCACCGCCAAAAGAAAAATGGTGCACTTAAGGAATTCTCTGATTGAGTGGTCTGCCATAAAATGGATTCGACCGATTCATCAGAGATCAGCCAATCATTTCTTGAAGTCGAGCACACTCATCTTGCGTCAAATTACGTGGTTTCATTTTGTTGAGCTGTTTCAAAGGTTAGGCATTTCGTCAATTCCTTTTTCTAGTCTAGAGTTCTCTTTTTGATCTGTGTGGTATCAGACATCACGTAATTACATAATAGCATAAAAATAGGCGTTGCATTTTTTAAAGTCATTTCCAAAGGAGATTTACTGCTCAGACTCAAATAGGTCGATTGTAAGAGATCACGGTTAAACAAAGGGGAAAGGTTCGTGGGAAGGAATAAGACACGCCCTTGCATAGTTACGGGATCTTTTTTGAAGTTCTGCTAATAGAGCAGCCTCGACCAATCTGTACCGATAGGACAATCTGGGCCCCGCTATGCCGAAAAGAGAGACTGAGAACCATGCAATGCCGAAAGGTTAACAAACACTGAGTAGGCACTTGAGAGAGGAGAATCTGACACTCCCGCATGACTGACTAGGGAGGTCAAAGTGTACTGTAATAATAATAATAATAATAATAATAATGCGGTTTATAAGTCTCATATCCAGGCTAATGCCCGCTCATGCGACTTCACACTATTAGTACCCCAGCAGGCCTGATCACTCTCGACTCCCTGGGGATCATACAGTGCCGCTGCCATTTATAGGCGCTGATCACTAGCATTCTGACAATATCTTCCACTACCTATAGCCAGGTACCCATTTTACAGACGGGTGGACTGAGGAAAATGTGAATGAAATGCTTTCCCAAGGCACTTACAACATGCCCGTGGTCGGGAATCGAACTCAGGACCTTTAGATCTTGAGTCCACCGCCGTAACCATTAGGCCTCGCTGCTCCACGCTGCTGTATAAGCAGACCTTCCTCTTGATTATCGGCACGTGGGCATAACAAATTGAGGTTAACTGTTATGTGGAACAAAACTAATAGTAAAACAAATACCCTGATGTCTAAGATGGGTTCTCCAGCAAAACTTTGTAAGACTAGATAAAGCCCACGCAAATTTTGCATGGAGAAAAAAACTTTTGCATAATTTGGCCACAGCGTGTATAAACAGCGCCAGAGAAGATGAAGATGGATGGTCTTGAATGTCATGACCGCCGGACCCCTGCGGTCATTTTAGCCTGATTGCTGATGCGCGAAGGAAATGCAACTCCTTCTTTTTGTCACCCAGTGAAACTGGGTCTGCCTGACCCTTCACTCGCCACCTATGAGGTTGCTTGAAGTGAAAAGTGATATGGGCGAATGAGCGTTTAGTTAAAAAATTATTTTAGGGAAACAAATATTACTTAACGGCCATATGTGGTACAAGCGGATGAGGGTTTGGTAAAAAGAAAAAAACTATTTTAGGAAAAAAAAAATTACTTAACGGGGCGGCCGTTTTGGCACTTGAAACCTATGCTAGGAACGTGCTCAGAACAAAAGAAAGTCGTATGGCACGTTTTGTAACGTTGATTCGAGCAGCGAAAATGACATTGGGCCACATGAAATTTAGGTGGGTTTTTTTTTAATCATATAAGGGTCTTATGAATTCAAAAACATTGAAATCTGTGACTACTATGCCATGTAATATGGTCGTATGATCGTGTAGATTAGAGATTAACGGAACGAATCAACAATCGACATGGGAAATTCATCTTTGAAAATATAGGACGGCAAAGAGGGTTGTGATTTCCTTCAGCTTTGCCAGGTGGACCATTGTACAACTTAAAGGGTTGGGGTTTCGGGTTGGTTTTGTTTTTGCCTTTTCACTCAAAGTATGTGTCCCTCCCTATTACCCACTGTGCCACCTTTCTCCGACTCTGACTGCCGTGTCAAAAAGACCAGCCATTGCCTTTGACCTGTAAAATAGTCTAGGTCGTCTTTACAATTTAGAGATCACAAAAACATGAAAGGATTAGACGAGAAGCACCCGCAAGCTCCATTCTGTCAAGTTTCCTTGAAGTCGTAATTACGGACAGGACGGAAAGTTACGTTCAAAAATGGAAGAAAAAAAAGCAGTCTATAGGATGAAATTGCGGGAATTTGTAGTCATCATTTTTAACTCGACCTTCCTAGATCCTGAAGTTCTAACGACAGACTAATCAAGCTCACATTTAGATTGTTACGAGAGGGAATATCAAGTAACTCATTTCATCACAGGCTGCAAGCAAGATCTATTCTGGGCCAACGGCATCCCGCTAGCAGCCAGCGGAAGGATGAAGAAAATTACTGTTTGTCATCGGTACATCGATTGTTACTTCAACCAAGGATGTTGTTTCACCATATGACTTTGTTTGTTTGCGGTGTTTGTTAGTTAGTCAATTTGTTTGTTTGTTTGCTTGTGTGTTTGTTTGTTTGCTAGTTTGTTTGTTTGTTTGTTCGTTTTCTTGTTTGTTTGTTTGTTTATTTGTTTTCTTTTGTTAACAATAGAGCATTTTATAAAGTTACCAAGCTATGTGCGTAAACTTGGTGGTAGAATGGAAATATTTAGTAAGCAAGAAGCGATTCCTCTTTGGAATGTAACTCACATACACAGCCTTTAGGGTCTCATAAGCACATCTGGAAGTGGACTGTAAAGTCAAATTCGAAGGCAAATATTCCTGCCTTGCTATGAAACATGAAAGTTGACAAAATTAAGTTAGTCTAAAAACTACAGTCAGTTTTACAGCATAGACTCTATTCTTCATTGTTCTATCGAGCATTTATTAAGAAACAAAATAACAATTCTTAAAGTCATTCCTCTGTTTCGTTTCAGGCTTGTGCGAACTGATAGGCTCAAGTGGAAAACAAAGCCGACGTTAAATGTCTGAGATGAATTAAGTACGCCGATAAGAGTACACTCTCATGGCTGAAAGGCTAAGCAAGGAGGTTGCCGTTTTGCTGTCCGAAACGAAATGTTCTAGGTGACATGCTCTGGATGACCCTCATTACGGCGAAATAAACAAAGGAAATACGACACGAATGAAAGGGAAATAGAGAAAAAGGAAAGTTCATTAATACATGCCTCGCATGTCCGTTCAGATTAGCTTCAAAGGAAACAATCATTAGCGTCTAATTGAAAACGGAGGGGATGCTTTGTGGGTGTCGCTTACTAATTATTTTATTGCCGTTACTTTGTTGTTGTTGTTCTTTTGTTATTGTTGTTGTTGTTGTGGTTCTGTTGTTGTTGTTGTGGTGGTGGTAGAGATGATGGTGGTGGTAGTGTTGTGATGGTGACGGTGGTGGTGGTAATGGTAGTGTTTTTCTGTTGCTATTTGTTGTTGTTGTTGTTGCTGTTGTTGTTCTTCTTCTTGTTGGTGGTGGCGGTGGTGATGGTGGTGGTCAGCGTTGTTGTTTCGGGCATTGCTGGTGCTTTTCGTTTTTTCTTGCAGCAAGTGCTGTAGCAGTCAAAACCAAGCGATCTTTAATTAAGAAGTACGTTTATCAACAATAAGCATCAATATTTGTAAGTAATACATATGTAGAGTGTGAGCTGGTTTTTCCTTTTTACGCTACTAGCTAGGCCCATTTCGCAAATTTCCGTGGATATTTTTATCCTCCAACCTGCCATTCCAGGCTCGATTTTGACACTTATCTGTTACAATATTTATCCACACGCATCTAATTGGCACGAAATATTGGAAGGAAACCGGGCAATAAATACGCATGAACTTGGCACGTTCATCTTGGCCCAAATACCAGCTCCTGACCGGAAATCTAGAAAAGAATAATGTCTGTCACCGTTGGTGAAATAAACCAAACCAGCTGGAAAAAAAGTACTAGTGGTCGTTTTGATCCCTGAAACCCACAAATGGAACGCCTTCAGCTCAAAAGCAGTCCGAGAAAGAAATTTCAGGTCAGTAGAAGCTCGCATAGCCGAGTTATGGTTTTACAAAAATTGGACGAGTTTTTCTCCTTTTTTTTTCCAAAAGAATAAATATCTAAGTGGTTTTGGAGCTTGGCGCAAGCCATTAAAAAATACAGATTTTGAGAGCAGTATAATGTTCTCATTTTCGGTCATTGGTTTCTTGTTAGCAACATTTTATTTCAATTTCAAATGAGGCGCCTCATGGAGTGATTTTGAAGCTCTGCGCAAGCCACTGATTTAAATTCTTGGGAGCAGTGTGACTATTCTATTCCGGAACACTTGTTTCTTTTAAACAATTTAAATTAAAATAAACTTTTTATGTGCAGTCTGGACGATAAAATAAACTTGTTGAACCGTGTTTACAGCAGTCTCTGAAAACATTGTTTTAATGGTTATCTTTCCACATTAATGTTTTCCCTCCACGAATTGCGTCAGAGCACAAATTGTTGTAATTTCGTTCAGAGTTTTTCGCCAGTTTCCAGGACATGGGATTCCACATAATTATCATCTCATATATTTAAGGTCTTAGATTTGTCATGAGAGGGTAGGTCTATTCGTAGTAACAGCTATCAAAATCACTGTATGCTATCGCACTTTTCTCCAAGTCACAGTTTGTGGAGTACCTGTACAACGTTACATGCTAACACGGCCTAGAAAATATTTCACCTGTTGCCGGGACAGGAAATAAAGCTGAAAGAATCGTTCTTTACAATATGATGATTTACGACTGACCGTGGTTTGGAGTGTTGCGGGACTTTGGGCGCATTACTGCATTGCGCAGTCACTGAGCGTCATCGTGTGAGACATTGCATGATTTTACTCATTTACCGATCTATTGTTGCGAACGGCATTCAGCAGCTGTGCCATATTAATGATGAACCACTTTTCTGCGGAAATTAAAGACCTACAAGGGAATAATTTAGTTTCTATCTCTTCAATGAATCGGCGAACACGGCGTAAAAAAAGTTAACATTCTTGCATTCTCACCGGAAGATAAAGACACAGGATGACGCTTTATGGCACTTATCCTGACTTATATTTCCACACAAATCACAATATTGCACCGAGAAAGACAAATCAGGATTACGCAGCTGGAATTTCAATACCAAGTACTGTAAATCTGGGATTATAAGGAACGGCTGGCGTCATAAAGAATCGTTCAGAGTTTCTTGTTGTCTTTTTTTTGCATTTCTGTTTTGTTGTTATTTATTTGTGTGTCTTGTTTTTACTTACAAGAGATTTATCTGAGCACAATGACTACTGCACCATTTTGAATATCAATATAAAATCTGGTCACAATTTAGTCAGCAACTACTAATATTTTTTAAGATTTCATATATTACAAAGTATGTTGCAAGTCCTAACAGGACAGACCATAAGTGCATTTTTATTTATTTTTTTTTTTGCTAAAAGCAATTCATCCAACCCATCCTCAAAATATGTTCTGGTAATTAAAGTGACAAAAACTAATATTATGTGAAAGAGTTTCTCTCTTCTGGCTTTCCTCTTTCAGGAAAGGGTTTGGGTTTTTCTCCAAACTTAATCTGGAAATCCGAGACAAACTATTGGAATCGTTTTATCCATGCAACATTTGGACCAGACGTCTGAGAATTAACGACGATCCAGATACAATGTGACGTCGACATTCCATACCGCACGCTGATTGGTTGACGGAGCAGACATGTGCCTTCGGCTACAGTAACTTGATTCCGGAGCCATGCGCAGATGGGCAGTTTCTCCGATTGTCTATAGTTATGTCTAATTTCCTGCAGTATCCATGTTTTGCTTCCCTGCCTATTCTATTTTTTCTGGGTTGTTTTTTTTTGGCCGACCTTCCAGAAGGAAAGGTGCATAATTATCATCTATGAAGATGATACTCTCAAGAGACTTTCCGGTGGATTTTGTTTCACGCCACGAATTCTGGCAGTCTGGGCTCATGTCTCTTGAAAGCTGTGTTGCGTCAAGGGCTATTCACCTACAATAAAAATAAAAAAAGGATAAGGGATAGATTACAATCTACGGATGTTCTTTAGACATGCGAAGGAAAAAATTATTTTTTTTTAAAATCAATTAATGTCTTGGGGGGAATGATATCATTGCCACATTAGTGTTCATTGTACGAACGGTTCTCTTATGTCAAGCTCACCCCCCAGCTTTTGTTTATTGCTCTTCCTATATTGAGCCCGTCATTTCGTGTACAGCATAGTCTATGATTGTCTTGCATCCATTCTAAATGAGGCGTAAGTAGCTTTTTAGCAGACCGAAGATATCGACAGGAAAGCTTAATGTGTGTTCTATCATTAGGTGAAAATATATTTGACCTAGCATTATTCTGACCCGAGCTACAGTTGTTTGAGGTGACAGAGGGTGTAGAAAATGTCTGTTTGAGAGAGCAACAAGTGCTCTTGAGGCAGAAAAAAAGGAACAGACAGCAACAACAAAACCTACGACATAGAGGTTAGACTGCGAGGAAGGAAGTGCTCGATCCGCTACATCAGGTGCTCATCGAAACCAGCTTCAAACAGTACTCGTGATTAAGTACTCGGCATAGATACTTGCCCATAGGGCCTACCCTTTCTATAAGCAAGTTCCTGTTAGCTTTCTCTCAGCAAAAGCACTTGTTTATGTTTGTCTAAACTTCTCATCCATAAAGTTTATAAAACTCAGATGACCCCCAAATCGGGATGCGCAAACTACTTCCTTCGAGCATATCTTTCCTCATGTAAACTAATGTTATCTTTTCCTGCTTTGAAAGGTGGATTTTATTGAAGCCCTTAAGCTGAAAGAAGCAATTCTGTTCTTCCATGTTCATATTTTCTCTTTCGTGTGCACAGGAGAGAATCGGTCACACCGGCAAAATACAGTCCTGTAGTAGAGAAAGAGATCTGAGGCTTACTATTAGGAACAATTAGTTTTGGAGCTCCACTTTGTGACCGCCATTAGCCAAAGATTAGGAAAAATTTGCAAATGCCATTTGTTCGTAGGTGATGTGAACCAAATACTTCTTTGTTGCTGTTTAAAGGTAGGAGGTGGGAAAGGAAGAGTTAAATCTATATCGTAAAACAAACGGAACGGAAGAATGAGAAAAAAGAAGATTCAGTGAAAAGCACCTCGTGGTACTATGATAGCATTAATTCTACCGTCCGCACGTTACGTTTGAAAGCCGCACTGGAATGTATATGCATCTCCTTGCCGAGCGTTTGGAAGCGGTGGTCGGATTTTTCAGCCTAGTATCAGCTGGTCGGCCGGCAGACACCACGTGCAACGGTCATTATTCGTAACAATGGTTACACAGCCGGCGGGAGGCTGGGCCCGAGGCGCCTGGCGTTACGAGAGTTAATGACATTAACTACCTCTGCAGAGACTCTGTGAGAAATATTCTCTACATCTCCCAAATGTCGCCTGTTCCTTGACTTCAAATGTTTGCCTTCTCCTCTAGGTTCGCCATATCCTAATCTTTAACAGTGTTTCATGCAGAAAGGAAGGAGTGTCGTTATAAATTTATTGCAGCTGAAAAAGTGGAAGCAAGATCCACAAAAAACGGACATCCCCCTTATATATTATCATCAATTACCGAGTTGCACATAATGAAAATTAAGAGCTTTCCTTCTCCCGCTGAACAGAAACAAATGAGTTTGCTGGTTTTTTGTTGTTTTTTTTTATATAGCAATCGCTCTAGGACCTCTTATTTCCTCTCGGTCTCCGAAAAATTAAATGTGCCCATCAACTAAAGAAGGGTTTAACTCCACTTCAGGTGGAAACTTAGGAAGCATTAACTTAACATTGATGATATTCAAAGTTTTGTAATATACGCTCGTATAAATATCTAACCCACATGGTAGAAAATAAATGAACCATTCATATCTTCTCCCCTTTTATTAACTGAGCATCACCGCTCTAATCTATAATGGATTAACAGAGTAATTCGAGAATGTCATACTCCTTATTTTCATAAAATAAGAAGCTAGACTTTAAACACTCTGATCAAAATTTGAATAGCTCTTACAGCTCTGACACTAACTGAACGTCCTTTTAAAATTGAAAACGGGCTATATCCATAAAGCCTTTATCTTCATTAAGTGTTGGTAATTTCACTCGGAAAGCTCCTGTCCTGTCTTGTCTTGGCTGAGAATTTTATAGGGGTCAGTCAAGAGCCATTTATAATGATCATTATTGGGGTGTTTTTTGGGTTAAATTTATAAGATTATTTTTTTTTTAATTGTGAAAACATATAAATCCGTTTTCAACAAAACTGTTAAAAGTGGAGTTGGAACACTCCTACATTGATGGCCACATCTGTTCCCTGTACATATCGGCTAAACAAGAGTGGTATTCTTATGACATTTAGCCAATAGCTCAGTGAATTTTGTGGAAAGACATTGATGTTACATTATTTAATAACGGAATACGGACTGGGTCAGTGGAGATATTCACTGACTTCGTTAAAGAATCAGAAAGCAAAGACATCGGCTGTCTTGACATCCACAAAACTAACGTTTGGAACAAAAAAAGCTAAGAGCTTGCGCAATAGCGAAGGGATCTCATAACATCGTATGAAGTGCATTTGAGAACTTGTGCGTTAACGATGGGATCGTTTACCATCTAAGATTTACATTAATTCTGCATATTGTTGAACGCCACTGAGGATGTATTCAGCACCGACACACTAATGTAATTTTTACGATGTCAAGAGATCCCATCGTTAATGCGCAAGCTCTTAATAAACTCTGCATGTTGAACGCTACCAAGGATGCATGTGGCGCCAATGCATTAACGTAGTTCTTACAGTGGTAAGAGATTCCGTCATGAAAGTGCAGGCTCTCAATACCGCCTACAATCTTTTTACTGGCATGAAGAGACCTGTTTCCTCATAAACTTATGACATCCTTCAGGTTTTTTTAGCTCATACTATGAATTCCGATGTTCTCAGCAGGAAAAGCCTAATACATGTATTTGGGAAAAAAAATTGATGTCAAAATGTGTATATGACCTAATTTTTGGAACAGGCCAATACAATAATGTCAAGAGACCGGGGAAGAGAAGACAGTGTGTGTGTGTGTGTGTGTGTGTGTGTGTGTGTGTGTGTGTGTGTGTGTGTATGTATGTGTGTGTGTGAGAGAGAGAGAGAAAGAAAAAAAAACAGACAGACAGACAGACAGACAGACAGACAGACAGACAGACGGACGGACAGACGGACGGACGGACGGATACAGACAGACAGAGAAGAGTAACCTTCATAGTAATAAATGAAAGCAACATAACATAAAACTTCCCCTGCGCATTCGAAAAGTAGAGCAAAGCTCATAGTGGCCGTCTAGAATAAATAAACATTAATCTATAGATGAACTGAATTATCTGGGACGCTTGCCTGGCCGACTCCGGCGCTGATTTGATCATTCTGAGTGCCTTTCTGTTCCGAGATCATAAAGTATTGAGACTTCCACCACACTCCCCTGCCCATCCACATTCTAAATGCGGTATTCAGTGGAACTCTGTTAAAACAACCGTTGTTTAACACAAGGTTCTGCTTAGCACAACCCCAGTTCATCAGTACCAAGTGTCTTGTTTCTTCTGAAAAGGACTCTGGATAATACTAGAGATTGCAGGAGCCAGATTGTATAAGCCTCTTTGAGCCATTTAATAAATATTTCTTCTTGAACCACAGTAACGTTCCGAGATGGCCAAGACAAGTCTGCAGGTCTGGTGCCACCACTGTGCTCAAATTATATACTGTTTACGGCGGGGGTCCTTCAGTTAGATTTTTCACGATTTTAAATTACATGAAAAGGGGGTAAAAATTTGGCTTTCTTTTGCAGATCACAGGCCCGCACAAATGAAATCCGCTGAAGCCAGTGGGAACACTGCCTGCAACAATTTTTTTTTTTACAAATTCAAAACTGAATTTCAACACTTTTGCGGTGTGGTTTCATGTTATATAATTATTTCCATTTCTCTCCTTTGGGCAGATTTTATACCCTGCTACTATCCACTTGGATAGTCCAATTTTATTTTCACCAACTAGACTCCTGCAATCTAGATTGGTCAGATAGTAGTGGGTTCCACTATATAATAGTATTTTCCCTCTTGGCTGAAAATATATCAAGAACAACTTCTCAAGCCCACCCTCTCTTCTTCCTGTTTATTTTTTCTTCGAAACAGAGTAGGATTTGAGCAGTGAGACACAAACTTTGCAACATTTATGACATGCAATATCCATTATGTTATGCAATGAATATATTGTGTGATTAGTCCAACGATAAAGCGACAATAATTGGTTTAGTACAGACAACACATTAATCGCTATTTACAACTAAACAATCAAGTCAGAAGTTAACTTAATATGTGCACAATAAAATATCGCATAAAATGGACATAAATGAACCTATTTCAATTATAAGATTAAGATAAAATCAAAATTGTCTTTTTTCAGATTGTATGGTATTTTTGTAATGGTATTTTTTATTAAAACGAAATGGTTCTGATCGTAAAAACATGAAGACAGTATCTAATCCATGAATGTTTTCAACTAAGACGATTTGGAGAGTGAAAAGTTCTAAAATGAACTTCAGGGGATGATTTGGGAAAATTTAAGGCCACGAACCTTGTCATCTTGCGCAGTAACGATGGGATTTCTTACCACCGCTTTAGTTACATTAATGCACACTGTACAGACCTTTCATGCACTTTGTTCGGCTCAAATCTCGAGGACATTAAGAGCACCCACAGTTTGTTACAAAATAGTTAACAATAAACACTAGCATAGACTGATAAAAGTAAAAATGATGGATATGAATATTATTATATTCTCTCGTGATGCGGTGATAGTATATATACTGCCGTGCGCTCGCTACCGTTCAGTGCGGCAATAGATAATATGCATCGCTCAACCAACATCTACCTGCGGCGATCGTATTTATGCAGCCGTGTATCCTGGCAAGGGGTGCTAACCGTCAGGCAGTATGCGCAGATCTGCTATAACATTCGTAAAACTAGGTCACACTGCCAGCGAGCTGCATAGCGCACGGTCAGCTAGCGTACTAGTGTTAATAATAAACGCGTAATGCTAATCCCATACGAGCTCTTCATTTTCTAAATTATACAACATAACCGCGATTTTTTTTTTTAAAATGTCATTTTCTTCATTTTACACGCTCGCTTTAATAATTTGGCATCACTGGATTTCAGCATGTGTAAGAATTAGATCACTTCCAAGAACCATGACTGGGAGGGTGATGAAAGCTCGAGTGTGTGTGTGTGTGTGTGTGTGTGTGTGTGTGTGTGTGTGTGTGTGTGTGTGT
>JAWQUT010000340.1:701647-724930 GCA_033807755.1 Ellobium chinense
CAAAAAACACTTCAAAAGTAATTTCTTATGAAAAACTAGTTCTGCACATTTTCTTGACATTTAGACTTTACTTTATCATGTCCTGGAATATTTTACAAAAATACGACCTGTAAATGCTTTAATTTGATGATTTTAGAACACCTCTAATTGTGAAAATTGCTAGAATCAAACTTTAAATGCGTTTTTCTCTGTTTACTTTTTCAAAATGTTTGTCCTTATTTTTCTTTCATATCTTTGTTCATAATTAAGATAAATCAGAAATTTAAAATCCACTGTATTCAGCTCGAAAAGAGCTTTCACATGATACCAATATCTCCATAACTCAAAAATTTTCATTTGTCATGGTTTTCCCATGCCACCACACATTTGTCATAGGTAATTAATAATAATAATAATGATATTAATAGAAAAACTACATATTACAGCACTCATCACCTATGGTCCCTGAGCATGTGCTCCCTTATATGTGCATTTGTCCCATCATGAATGTACATATGCAAGTAATAATTGATATAATGCTACATTAATACCTTTGTTCTAGTGTTAGGCTGGGAGGGCAGAAAAAAAGAAAAATTAATTATAAAATTCCTGTCAAACAAATCAGTTTTGAGTAGGCCCCTTGAACACTCCTGAACTTTAAGCATTTTGAAATTTTTTGGTAATTCATTCCTACCAGAGGGACCAATAAATGTAAGTATTTGTCCACCATACCTTTTCCCAAACAAATGTCCTACATCATACCTATAAATCTTGCCTGAGACACAGGATTAGCTGGATTATGTCAGATTAATTTTGAAAAACACGGGTGTAATAATCCTCCTGGTTCTAGACTCTTAAATGAAAATATATAAAGCATTATGCAGGTAATTTGCATATCAATAGACAGATCTCAGAGAATGACTGTCAAGCATGGGTCACATATTTGTCAACATATGAAAAATTACTGGGTATGCATTTCCATTTTCATAAATCATATACAAAATGCATTGTTACATACCATTTCCAAAATCTGGGGCATTCCAAGAAGTTGACCAAACACAGTTTGTCATGAAAAATTATTATTGATAATTACCAGTGTAACATACTGAAATGTTTCTTTTTTTCAAAAGACCTACATTTCCTTTCTCATCAGGGAATTTCATATATCCTCTATGCAGGCTGAGAGTTTTTTCTTTCCATTGGTGACACCTACATGAGTCAGCTCAATGTTATATATCTTGTGTTATCACAATAACTTTCACAAAATGAAGGGGACACAACTACTGACTCATTTTATAAAAAATTGCACTCAACAAATTAATTTTAGATCGGCAACACTTTATCAGACTTTATAGAATTTCATTCTTGCTCATTAAAATGGTATGAACAAAGAGTTACAAGAACAGGTCACTGCATTAAATTAACTATATTTTATGTAGTGATATAACAGTCATGTCCCAATTACGGGGACAAACTTTTTGGAATTGCTTTTGCCCCAGTCATGGCAATCATTCTTGGTTAATTGAGACTGTGGAAACTATTGATTGTTCTATTTGAGGTTGATACAGATCACAGTTTTCTTCGAGGGCTGCGGCGGAGTTTCTTGATCACAGGGGTTGAGTTCTTTTCTTCTTCTTGAGGTACATATGCTGTTTTCATCCAACTGGGCCCTTTAAATTCCTCAGCCTTCTCAATGCTCTGCAAATAAGCCAACAATGATGTGTCAGTGCTCTTGCCTGATTATTCAGATAAGGATATGCTCACAACACTATGTATCAGAGTCCAACACAGTTAGTGGAGTTTCAGAAAGCATAGCCCTATGAATGTCTGACATATAACATACATTTTGCCCTGTAGAAACTATGACAAGTTGTACTGTACACCATTTGAGCTGCTTGATACATTGTGTATGAGATATTTCATTGCTTTGTAAACTACTACATGCAAAAGGCTAGAGAAAATAATCATACATCTGGAAAAGGCCAATGAAAAGGAGACATGAAAGCTGAGGTCAAGTAGATGCTACACAAAATCTTAAATGGCTTACAGGATTTGTGTCTCTGATATGTCTTTAAGAGTTTGTACTGATTATTATTTATTAATCTTTTCATCAATCAACTATCACACGGTCACTGATATCATCTGATTTCATAACAATGTCCTTGTTGCAGCAACACATTTTTTAATAATCTAAACATTCCTCTGGCCTAGATTTTGAAAATCTCCACGTTGTGACAAAAACCAGGGGCTTAAGATGTAGTGCAAGCTATAAAATTACAAATGACATCTCAAGAAGACTGAAAAGAAGGAAGAAAAAAAAAATAATATTATCCTCCACTTATTCACTCCCTCTCTCAATGACTGTCAGACCAGCAGACCAAAAACCTCTGTGAAAGACATAGTGCAGCTCATGTCCTCTACTGACCTACAGAGTTTCTCTTTATACACGGGGAGAGATGATCAGTTGGAAAATCTCTATGTGGCAGGTATAGCTCTGCATTTTGAAGATAAATTTAAGAGGTTTACCTGTGCCGGCCACAGTAATTGTAGAAACCACAACACGATCATATTCAACACTGCAGTTAGCATAAACAGTTTTCCACTGACAGAGCCACACTGGTTGTACCTGGACATAGAAAGAAAACAGGTGTTTACATTCTTCAGTGGCCTCTGACTTTTAGCCTCTTCCAGCCATATTGAACAAAGAAGCCGAAATATGGAGTGCATAAGAGAATATGAGACATACATTTCAGACAGACAACTCAGATCAATAAAAAATATAGAGATAAAAAGCCTGAGTGAATATAATTTGAACTTAGGATTGCCAAGATTAATAATAATAATAATAGTAATAATAATGCAGTTTATAAGTCTTGTGTCCAGGCTTATGCCGGCTCATGCCACTTCACACTATTATTATCCCAGAAGGCCTGATCATTCTAGAACTTTATCTGTTCCCTGGAAAGCATACATTGTCACTGCAATTTACAGGTACTGATCACTATCATTTTGATTTTATCTTACACTGCATATGGCCAGGTATCCATTTTACAGATCGGTGGACTAAGGAAAATGTGAATAAAATACTTTCCCAAGGCATTTACAACATGACCATGGTTGGGAATCGAATTACCAACCTTTAGATCTTGAGTCCAAAGCTATAACCATTTGGCCATACTGCTTACCAAGATTAGTAAAAATAATAGCAATATGTTAACTGACATATCTGTAGTAAAAGAAACATTAAATCTGGAAGATAGAGGCATTCCTTTGATACCCATAAATCTTCTAAAACTACTATTAAATACTGATTAAGTACAAAGTATTATCTCTTTTATACATAGAAAGGTAGAGGAAATACAAAGTTGTGCCAGCTGAACTTCAATATATGTTCTGGCTGAGAAATAAAAAAAAAATCCCATAATTTCCAAAGGTCAGTAAGGCTTAGCAAGTTGACTTTTAACATAATGCAACATAGTACAAAGTCTCATGCTCCTCAGAATTTACAACAAGAATCTGAGTTTAGCAAAATTAGATGAGAACCATAGTAACATACAAAAATATTCTTCTTAGTGTTTTGAAGGTGTGCTAACACGGGTGCTAAAGATACATAACCTCACTGCCTGTCATTAATGTTGAAAACTTCAACTTCTAAGCATTCATGTTGGCTGTAGTCTTACCTATGCAATCGGGTGGCTGTGTCAGGAAGAGGCATGTCCATCACAATGTTATAAACCTTTTCTGTTCTCTCCGCAACATCCCGCCAGGTGTAGAGGGTCTTGATCCTTTCATGCATCTCATAGGGGTCCATGTTTCTTCCATGTATGAGATCCTCTATGGCCTTCTCTAGTTCTTGCACAAGAGCTGGAGACACACAGTGAACAGCACATAGTGATGCTTGAAGAGTCAAGATTACATCAGCAGTTGTAACTTTACAAATTACCCCAGCAGTCGATATCCCTCCAGGACTTTATCAATTCCTTGGGGATTATACAGTGTCGCTGCCATTTACAGCACTAATCACTGGTATTCTGACATCTTTGATTACCTCTAGCCAGGTAACATTTTACAGATGGGTGGCCCGAGGAAACATGAATCAAATGCTTTTCCAAGGCACTTTCAGCATGACTATAGTCGAGAATCAGCCCCACCACCCTGAGACCTTGATGATGAGGAACAGACCAGCTAAATGATTATGGTGTTGGTTCAGGATCAGAAAGTTCCACGTTTAATTTCTACTACAATCATGCTTTAGATGCCTCGAAACAGGGTTTCACTCACATTATCCTCAATCCCCCAATTTGTAAAATTGGTATCTGGCTATAAGCAATGAATGTTATATCCCACAATTAATTCTCCAATTTAAGATGATACTCTGCTCTATCCTTGTAGAGTATAGCGCATTACTGTGGTGCACACTGCCCTTTTCCAAAATTATGCACTAAAATTCTGAACAGTGCATTTATCTTTGTTGTGGGTAGTGATCTTAGGAAAAATATATCTCAAACTGCAATTGTTGCTTGGCCATCAGATTTCACACATGTATCTGTTTGAGACACAGTAATGCACATACTTACAGAAGCATTTAATATTTGTGAGGTTCATTCTCGTTCTGTTACTTTGAGAGACGGTGTTTTCCCTTAGTTCCACTAACTTTTCCTTGAGAAATACATATCTGTTGAGCTATTTTGCATATAAAATGTATTGAATTGGAAAAGGGCAGTGTGTACCACAGCAGTGCACTATACTCTCAAGGGAGGAGTAGTGGATTGCAAGGCAGATGAAGGCAAGGGGTACCAGGAAACTGTATAAACCTCATAAACAGGCTTCACTAGAGCAGAAGTGATAAGTTTGCCCATTGCCATCCCATTTTCTGCTTTTTTCAGATACATGGAATTTCATGGGTTGTGGTGTGCTTTGTTTATATGATTTGCTTAACAAGGGATCAGTTAGGAAAAAGTTGTAGCTGGAAATTAGTTGAAAAATTTGTTAATGCTCTGAACAGTCAATGCTGGGAAACAACACTAATGAACTTCTAATTTACCACAAGTTTTCTGCACATGATACTCTTATCCTTATATTGGTGAATGCAGTTTAAAGTTGCAAATATAAATCAGCTATCGTCTGTAACATTTCATATCACTATCCTTATTGGAATAGCAAACAACCCTATTTGGTAAAGAAAGCCTTCTCAATGTTACCTTGCACATTTGGCTCAGCTAGGTAAATGAGCCCTGGAGGCAAGACTTCAGGAATCCCACCAACTTTAGTGCTGACAACTTGCAACCTGTGAATGATGTAACATATGGTTGTCCTGTACAGTTACCACATTAAGGGGTGCCTGCGCAAAGACCAAATCATTATATGAATCATAGAAGAGACACAAGGTCTCTATGCAAGCATCCCTTGATATATGACTAACATATGAATACCAAAATTCTAGCCAAACAATTTTCAAAGCAAAGGCTACACTGGAGTGCAAGTAAAACTATGTCCTTCAGTAATGTATATGGTTCTCAAATTTGAAACTACTGATAATAATACTATCTTGGCTAGACAGGAGGGCCTTACGATAGCAATTTCCAGAATGATATGAAAAAAAAAAGGTGGGTCTAGGAGATTTTTGACACAGAGGTATTTTTCAGATAAGGCAGGTTCTGGTGTAATTATCTTCATATCGACAATGAAACACACTGAGAGGGTTAAAAATACAGCTAATCTGAGCCACAACAAGACTATCATCTATTAGTTATCATTCACAATCACAGCACCATTCTTTCCCATTCTAGTCAGGCAATAAAAATACCAGGGCTTAAAGACAAGAAATTCTCTTACTTGAAGAGTTAAGCGACAGAAGATCTTCAGAAGAAGATCCCCATGTCAAGCAAATTTATTGGCCTTTTCACATCTTTACACTCGAAAGGGGCTGTGCCACATTTGGGTCATGACGTCAAAGTGTCTTTCAGCTGACTTACTTGTTTTTTGTGGCTTCAGAAGGGATTTGAACCCACATTCTCCAGTTTCTCAACTCCTTGCTGCATATCCTTTTTGCCACTGTGAAGCCACAGTGAAAGTTAAGATTTTGGTACATTTAAACTTACTGTGCAGCATTCCACTGTTCACAGTGTTTATTCCTCATCCATGCTGAGCTCTTTTTTGCAGTCTCTGCCAGATTCTTAACACTATCCAGTGACCAAAATAATGTGACTAGTGAAGGATCTAAAGTTCATAACAAACAGACTTACCCACAAGAAACAGCTTCTACAATAGCAATGCAAAATGCCTCTGTCAGAGATGTATTCAGCATTATGTCCCCTTGGATGAGTGTCTGAGAATACAGATAATAAGAACACATCGAAGTCTTTTTCTGATATTTATGGATGTAAATGAATACCTGGCTATCAAGTGGGGTGGGGGGGGGGAGGAGGAGATCAGTGTGCCTCTCTGTGGTGACCTACAATAATCGTCTTATAGATTTGGTATGTAATAACTTAACAGTATTAGTCTATGTGTTATATGCACTGATGCAGAAGTGTGTAATATCATCATGAGTGAAAAATGTAACATCGCATAGCATTGTCAAAAAATTCCCTTCAGGGTAAATGCTAGTTGATTTTATATTTCTTTCTTTTATCTTTTCATCTTTCACCTACTTTTATTTTCTGAAAAGGAAGGAAAATAAAAAAAAAATATTACAGCTCAAATGAGATGATCACTAATTTATTCATGTTCATTCCTTTCCATTAAGACTAGCCAAACCACATTAAGACTATAACAATGAACAAGCTGACTATTTAACAGCAGGGTTGCCAGCAGCTGACCAAAAAATTATCTGAAAATTTTGCGACGGCCCAATATCCTCGCGAATTTATGTTATCATATATGCCCACTTTCCCCTTGTATTTGAAGTATTTCTTATTTCTCCAAAAGGAAAAAATATCGGATTTCCGATGATTATCGGCAAAACGGCAACCTTGTAACAGGACAGGCAGAAGCATGCAGGAAAGTTCTCTTTGACAGAGCTGAGGAGTTATAATTAACTGCTGCACAGATGGAAGTGAGAATGCCAAATGCGCATGAGCACTTCCAGACTTCAGGAACAGAAACAGAGGCTGTAGTAGACACTACCAAAACGGGACAGGACCACCCACATTACCAGGAGAAGAACAGGTGCTTGAAATTTTGCTGGAGCCTTGTGTGAGAGACTGGGCATATCTGGTTTTGCTCTCAGTGCATAAAGACCAATCCACTACTCAAGTAACCAAGACAATAGTACTGGAGGATATAATTCTCTTCATTATGCCATCATCATGTAGAATGCTACACACAAGATGGGGCACACAAGTGTGCTTAAGTAATAATTTCTCACCTCAGGAATCTGACTATGCTGAAGAGATCCTAGCATATGCACTCTGTCCAAAAGCTGATGTTGTTCTCGTACTTCCTCAAGAATAATACGCTTTGGACCATCACCTCCTGATAGAACATAGGAAAGTCATAAATAGTATTAAGTCACGAAACAGTGAGCCACGTACAATAATTTGAGTGCTTGATCTTCAGGTTCGCATAACAGACTGATTAAATTCAAACTTTATCCTTTAACATATATCCCTGCCAAGTGCCTCTTATATACACCCTGAGATAATAATACACGTCTATCAAATATTCACATCTCATTCCAATAGTATTAATACATCATAATAATAATGTATATATTATACTGTTTTGAATGAATGATAGCCCTTTCATACAAGCCAGAAAGACCAGTTTCTGTTTGCCTTATATAAGCTAATCATGTAAACGTGTGTAAATGTAGCAAGAATCAGAGGAATGTTGACCTAAGAGAGGACTACAGA
The DNA here is from genome assembly GCA_033807755.1 of Ellobium chinense. Classification (NCBI taxonomy): domain Eukaryota; kingdom Metazoa; phylum Mollusca; class Gastropoda; order Ellobiida; family Ellobiidae; genus Ellobium; species Ellobium chinense. The sequence continues at coordinate 709,483 of JAWQUT010000340.1, forward strand.
TGAAAGGTTAAATGAAATATTTTTGTTAAGAAATGGTAAAGTGATGATCTATCCTCAAAGAGAAACAAACATAATAGTATCTACTCACCAATGATGAACTGAACCTGAGGATATTTACTTGTGATTGCTGGAATGATGCCTGCTAGGAGATCCATGCCTTTTCTATATACAAGTCGACTAATCACCACTACCGTGACTGGAATGTTATGCAGAATTCACAGAAGCATGAACAAAAAATGAAGAAATAAATGAAAATATGAAACACTGGGCTGTTTTTGATCCAAAATATGCAGAGAAAATTTATATTAGTTAATCCTCCAGCAAAACAATCATACAAATTACTGTGATGTGCACCAAGTTGTAATTTTCTTGAGATACGTTTTGAGAATTCTCTATAGTTCTATGGCCTGCTGCTGTCACTAGAGCCTGATTCTTAAATGTACTAAACTTTGCTGAATCAAATGTATCACTGGGGACAAAATCAGGATTTGGATCAGGCACTTGTGAAGTTGCAACTTCTCAATGCAAGAAATTGTATTCTTCAGAAAGCAGAATTCTTCAGATTGCATTCTTCAGTTCACAGAGTTCTTCAGATGGCAAGCTTCAGAATCAGAAGTGTGATTCAGTGAGTGTGTTCTTGCAGAGTCAATTTGTGGGCAGTATAAACAGAAAGTGCTGTTTTCTGTATAATTCCAAAATATACAGCACTCTTATAGCCTAATGATTAACTGCTATATTTTGCATCCACACTGTCCTCTTTAGCTAATATCTAAAGGTGCTCATCAATTTTAGCTTACTGGTAGAAAATACTGTTTCAAGGTAGGGGTATTACCAGAAAAAAACAACAACAAAATGAATGGTACAGCATCAAGTGCAAAAAGATGAGGCAGCATCTAGCCCTCAAAGAGCAGAAGCAATATCAGCATATCTTCAATCTTTCTGCATCACACTGTGCCCTTGCAGGCTTCAAGCTTTACAACCAATACACAGCCTATACTCCTTTCAGAATGTTAGTTACATTTTACTTAACAACCATTTTCAGTCACTGGATTACAATGAGAATGAACCTGTAAAGTAACAGCCTCCAGTAGAAAGGTAAGAGCAGTGACCCGTGTGATGCAAAATGATTAATGGCTTACTTTTTGTAGGATCTCTTTTGGATGGGTCTGGCAGAAATACTGAGGAGTCTATAGCATTGGGTATCACAGACACGTGAGATGGGTCCATATTAGATCTTAGAACAGTGTTTTCTTTGCTGGAAAATGCAGTACAGAATGGTGAGAACATGCATTCCTATCAATCCAGACAGAATCTGTGATTTTTGTACAATGACCAGATTTGATGCAGGATCATAAATTTACCCAAAGCAAAACTGCAACTGGAAATTGTCACCATATTAACAACTTTCAAATCTTGACTGTATTGTGTAACCAAATTTGATAAAGCATGCAGTCAACTCCATTTAATGGCAACTCTTCTGGAGTATGGAAAATGTTGTGAATGAAAGAATTTGCTATTATCCATAGAATTCATATATAGATTAATATCTGTTATGTGGATGATGCTGCATTTAACTGAAAGTTGCAGTTATCCAAACTGCGATTAAGCAAGTAAAATTAACATTACCAATAAAATTAGCAGGGTGTCAAACCAAAGATCAAACATACAATCACAACCTTAATGGCTTGACCATCTGCATTTGTAGGTAGCTCATGCAGAGATATTCCTATATACACATGTTTATGAACCACATTAAAATTAAAATAACATAACATTTGATATGTTTAATTGAGACTGCTTCCTTCAAAGCATTTCAGAAGCACATATAACCTGCAATTCTTATCTAAGCCAAGAACTGCTTACCAAGTGTGGGAGACACAAATTGTGTGTGTGCAATCAGCAAGTGAGAAGTGGAGAATTTTGTTAGTGAGTATGGAACTGGCATCAGCAAAGCCAAATAAGCTATGGTCTGTAAAAACTGCCTTGAGCCCCATAGTGCGTGCATGAAACATTGCTTCATGACCAAGTGTGGAGAATGCCTGCAATTATCCATATCACATTCATATTATCAAAGCAGAAAACATTCTCTAAATTAAATTAAAACTACATTCAGAAACACTAACATTATGATGATAAAATTGGGACCAGAAGGATTTAGCCATGTTAAAATGGTATTTGTTATAACAGTTGCACCCTCTTAAACATCCCCAGAATGTCATGAAATAAGACTGGTCCATGATGAGGAATCTGGGAAACAAGAGTCTCAACAATAGAGAGACTTCTGGATATGGGTTAAACACAAGGCCAGAAGCGCACATCATGACAAACCATCATGGGAACACCTGGAGAGCTATGAATGAACCAACTGACATCTAGCACATGAGAATCTATGCTCTGCATTGGCTGTTGGCAAAGGGGACAGAGTGCCTATGGGAATATCCCATGTACCATGATGGAAGTCTCAGGACAAAGAAACAAAGTCCTCCTTACTCTCCATTCCACCCTCCGAACCCAACCCAGTTCTCCTGAAAAATTATATCAAGCTTCAAAAAGAAGGTTATGCAGGCATCCTAGGCTCTTATGCCATTCCTGTAACAACTGCAACACCTGGTTTGTCAGGTAAATTCCTTGAAAGTTTTCCTCAGATGAAACATTATTGCTTCCACCAATAGGTCACACGGCCAGGTAGATAGGACTTGTCAGCTGGTGACAGCTTTTTGTCTAGGAAAGCGATCTCTTCTCATCCCCCGATGGAGGGGTACATGAGGGAAAGGAACCCTAAAAAACAGCTGTCAAATCTTCTGAAGACAGAGCATATCAGCCTTAAAAAGGTGGAATGTACATGCACTACCCTTTAATGCACTATCTTGTTGAAAATAATTCCAGTATGCTACTGAGCGATCAAGTTAAATACTTGCTGTATAAACTTTAATGCAACAGACTAATTCAAGTCAATAAACTTACTGAGTGGCCATGAACAATCTCTATGTTTTCACGAAGGAAAATATTTCTTAGTAGTGGAAAGGTAGGGAATATGGTTGGAAGCACACACTGGTTGTAGAATGGCGGGAAAGGCAGGTAATAAACCTGTAAAAAAAAAAAAAAACACATGGTACACATTTTTTTTTAAGCAGTCTTAGTTCAGTGTCCTTTCTTATCATATCTGCTGAGTGATCACCTAATTGTGAGCTTTCATGCCATTAACTTATTTTTATTTTCAAAATTCACTAAGAATGGCTGCAATGTTTCATAAATTGCTGAAACCATATGTTTACCCCACATTTATTCAGCCATTAATTATAGGAGATGATGGAGATGTATAGGAGATGTTTGTAATTTCTGGTGTGTAAGCAACTTCCAGTCATCAACATGGGATTCTTTCAAATTAATAAAATTGTAATTAGACAAACACAAGCTTTCAATGGCCATAAGGGCTGAAAGAATAGAAGTGTTGTAATAAATATTCCTCAAGACATGTGGAAATGTCAGGCATACAATCAAAAGTAGAGTTACTTCTGTCATGCTCATTTTCATTACTGGTAATGAACTGAATGAAAATCATAAGTAATATCATTTCTTCAAATGTACCTCAGGAGTTTGTCTCATAGATTCAAGAGGCAAGAAAAACTGGGAATCATATAATGTAGTATGGGCAGTATTTCTTAATTGCCCAAAGATTAAGAACTACACAATGAGATAAAGATACAATATTGTTTGTATACATGCTACCTACCAAGTGATCAGAACTCACTCAAACCTGCGCAACACCATGTTAGTGTGAAATAAGGTATGTAGGGCTATAATATGCTTTGTACCTAAATCCCTATGATTACTTAGATAAAGTTTCCTTTACTCAGTAAATAACATTCTGACATTTATCCTTAATTTCCTCCCCACCCCCCCAGTATTTCGTTCCAGTTTCCCTCCATGTTCCTGACCTTCAGTCCACTGGCTAGGTAACGAACTCCATGGCGATCTCCGTAACAGTGAGTGACGATGATCACTTTGTGGCCTCTCTCAACTAAACATGTGGATAGCTGATAGATGTGACTCTCCACACCTCCCATGTTAGGGTAGAAAAAGTCGGACACCATGCTGGAATAAACAAAAACTGTGACTGTCTGAACGCTCGATGGAAATAGATACATCTAATATTATGCGATATTTTGTTACAATGACATTGTGCACAGTTGATTCTAGCAGTGCTAGGCACCTGCTTATGTCCTAAATAGGTTGTTGGTAGACTATAGCTTAAAGGCATTTTTTGACTGTGATAAACAAAGTCTTCATAAAATAATGTCATATTCATCCCATGACACACTGGCTGACACTGACAGTGACAGTGACACTGGCCTGCCTGGGAAATGAGTTGACTAGGTCCAGGCCAGGGAACTGAAATTTAAAGTTAGTCTAGAATGGAACTAACTTTTCGACTGTTCATGGCACCTTACCAGATGCTGTAGAATTTCCTGTCAGCTCCCATTTTGCATATTACGACTATTCAGCGAAAATGAGAGAATAAGAAAGCCTATAACTTTTGCGTAAGTGGCTGCAGTAGGTTCTCATTTCATCCTGTGCAGTGGAAACGGAAGTTGAAGAACGTATTTGTAGTTTTGTGTGAGTGATCACCCTTGGATCTATAACCGGCGTAAGGAAAAATCCGTTGAGAAGCAGTGCTGAAAATTATAAATTCGCTTAAAATCTAGAAGAACAGGTCAGGGATCCTGATATTGATCATGAGTGTGAACGGGGAGAGAGGAATGTGTCGTTGATTTTCATCGTCAGAAAAAACGAACGCCTTATTATAATGCAGCTGTAATGGGAGGTCAGTTCGAGCTCTCCCGAAGACAATAACAGTAAATTATACATCATACGTGGTGCGGTCGTGCGGCGGGAATATTTGGAACATGTACGGAGTCTGATGATTTTTTGTCAGTACGGACTGATCATTTTTTTGTCCCTCCTGTAGGCCCCTTTTCATTTTAAATGCTTACTGATGAGTAAATTGTAATTATACTGCAATTCAGCACGTTGAATGAGAACTTACTGAGCTTTAAATTAGTGGAAAAAAATAAAAGTTGTCTTTTTTTTTTGTCATTAGCATTGCAGGGTGTAAAAGTTTGCCATTGTCTTCTGTCGGAAAAAAGTGCAAGCGTTTTGAAGTGCGCTATCCGATGAAGCCAAAAAAGGCTTATGTAAAAATTGTCACGGTTATGTTGCTGGAAAAGCGTTTTAGATACTGAAGCTAGACCTGAGGTTCTGAAAATATGTGCTGCATTATTACTAGTTCAAATTTTGGACAGGGTGGCATTTATCATGAAACTGTGGCAATGTTGAAGGACACCACCGCAATGATAAAGATACAGTTCATTTAGTCATAGACAAACCATGGACTATATCGATATTTCTACTAAATCGGTGCCGTTGTTAGAGAAAGCCGAAACTGTATCCAAGCAATGAAATATTATGACTTAATAAGTGGTAAATGATTCTATAATGTCAATGATGTGTCAGAGTGGAGGGTGAGAACCATCTGAGGTTCTTTCTGCAGACTTCATCAAACCAAGTGGAACATAAGCTCATAGTGCCAAGGGAACAGTATCCTGGATCTTCAGTATCCCGGACTGTGAAGTTATGAATCAGGTTCTGATTGCTGAGCTATGTGGATGGCCCTGGATATATATTTTGGTATTTGACAGTACATCAAAAGGAAATAGAGACAAATACGTGTCTATAAATAACAACAACTAACATATGAAAAATAGTAAACCATTTATTACATATTTGAATGCTCCTGTTTTGACTGTTAACAGAATGGCACAAATCTTGGAAAAAACCAACAGCATCAAACACAGCAACAAAATCAATACAGAAACACTAATGCATGCATGCAAACCTGCTCTTTTAAGCCCATGTATCGTCTGAAAGGAGCCTCTGAGGACCATGCTTACCACATGCACACAGTATTTTTCACTTGAACATGTGATATGCAAAATTCCAGGGATCTGTTGACTCATTTCTTGTTCATCATATTTTGCATTATTATTCTTGATCAGAAAAATGAGCAAGAAATGTAGAATTTTGCTCTTTTTTTGATATAACAATTAAGAACTTGAATGATGACAGATACAGTCTGATGCACTGTAATTGGTTAATATATCTTTTGTCTACCCTGAGGCAAGGCAAGGTTTGTAAGGAGATCTTTTTTATTTGTTTTAACAAGTACGAGAGAGAATAGACTTTTATGACAGAAAAAGAAAGTTGGGATCTCAGAACTGCTTTGTAGTTAGTGTTCCTCAGATTTATGGTGAGAACATTCTGTAATAGGCAAAATAAAATACATCTACAGTATATTAGAAAATCATGGAACTTACAAAATATTTCATATGTGATTTTATAATGAATATACAGTATTTGAATGTATTTAACAACTGCTTCACCTTCTGATAAGATGAAGAGCAATCTGCACTCTCACTAGCCTTAGAAGCTAAAGGGCAGTCTGACCATAATAAGACTCTTCATGACAATATGAAAAGACATTCAGTATTACCTATTTAATGCAAAGAACTACAATAAAAGAAAATAATATCGCATAATGCAAAGCAATACTGCACTCTGGTTTTGCAGCCATCATTCAGAAACGTTAACAATACACAACATCCTTTGAGATTAACCTCTATCACTAAGTCATGTTTTCCATGAGCTAAATAATTTGTACTTAGGGACAGTTTATTAAAGGAAATAGAAAACAGAGGTATATCAGAAATGACTTGGCAATGTCTTCTTCAAAAACAGACGTATGTCATACATTGCAAAGGGGTTAATCTAGTGACTAAGTTGCCTTTGTCTAACGACAACCAAAACAACAAGAGTAATTTATCTGAGATCTGTTGTAAACCTTTTCTTGCCAGGGATATGACTAGTGAAATGTTGGTTATGATCTACATGATATAATGATCTATAGGTAATGATGTCTGGCTCATTGGGTCTGAAGGTAACTGTTTCAGCAGAGAACATACAGTATTACTGCAGAAATGCCCAGCTGTGGATGGCCTAGGTATGGCTCACCACAGATATAAAACAACACATGACATAACTACTAACTATAGTGTCCATTATGTTCTTCAGTGCCATACAGTGTGATGAAACATGCACCCATCTTACATATGATGCTAACAAGAGAGCTAAATTACAAAGCCGGTTTTCTGAAAATTTTGGGCATCTCTGTGTTACAATGCACATATCATATACTCTTGTAAGGCTATATCTCAGAAAGTGCCTGGACAAACCAGCTGATTGCATTATGTAATTGCTGTGCTGGAGCTGGTGGTTATTTGAGCTAGACCTGTCTGCTCTTCTCTCAAACAGGCAGGAAGTAATGACTGAAACTTGATGTCTGCATCACCTTTAGATAGTACTAGTAGTTAGCATGACTTATTCCAAGTCTAGTGCTACCACGGTTAACACCTACTGAATATGGCACTGTGGCCTGGTCAAGGCTGATCTAATGATCCCCTACCAAGATGATTGGTTTCCAAGGATGATCACTCACGATTCATATTGTTTACATCCATACTGCTACAGCCTACCAAAACCAACAGTCCCTTCTCATGTTAGGAACATTATTATTCATTAGTTAAAATACTGTATAACCTGACAGCAAACTAATGCCAAAAATTAGGAATGTGTAAGGGTTTCTCAGCCCACCCCAGGATTCAAATGATGTTTTTTTCTGTCTAGTTTGAATATATAAATAGCTGTTTTAATCAATCCCCATGGTGACCTCAAGATGTTGATGGCCTGGATATGGCTCACCACAGGTATAAAACAACAATGATATAACATGACTACAGTGCCCTATGTGTTCTTCAGTGCCATGCAGTGTGATGAAACAAGCACCCACTTTGCATATGATGCTAACCACAAAGTTAAATTTCAAAGCTGGTCTTCTGAAAATGATGGGTACCTCTGTGTTACAATGCATACATGGCACAAATTACTTCAACCTCAACCTTCCATCATCTTGCTCTGAACACAAAATATCTTAACCTGAACTCATAGAATAGAGAGTGGTGTTAATATGCAGATCCTTAAACTTCAATGTGTGCATGGTGAATCACATTTAAAAGAAATGCAAGATGGTTAACATGCACAGTTTAGCTTAAGTAAGAAAAGTGTTCATACAAATCAGCATGTTACTTATTCCAAGGATGTCCAAAAGCTGACAAGTGGACCAAAATATGGTGTAAAACATCAGTTTCATACACTTATAGGATTTTAGTACTGTTTTTTTAATATGCATTATGCTAAAATATGCACCCTCTTAGGTAACCCTTATAGGAGAATTTAAATGCAAAACAAGCTCCCCATCCAAGAAAGATCGAAAAAGGGTACCTCTGACCTATTTCATGTCACATGTATTGGCACAGGACAAGGCCAAAAAGGTGATAACATTCCTGTTGGCTAGCATTAGTTCATTTGTGTAAAGTTAATGGGTTTTCGGTTGCCAATAACTCCTTGTGCATGCTAGACACACTGTCCTTTACAAACCATCAATATGCTTCTTAAGCACACAAAAGAGGAAAAGTGCACATTCTGATTCTTTTTCAGACACACCAACAACCAAACAAAGTACATAATTAGCTATTACAAGGAGAAAAGATATTTCAACATGAAAAAATACATGTATAAAAGCATGGGAATGCAGACAATGTTATTATTTCATAAAGTGTTATGACGTCAAGTAAAGTTACAGAAAATAAAGAAATAGAAAATGTATTTGTTTCATTTGTTGGTATAAAAATGAACCTCCAAGAATGCTGAAAGATTCACACAGTTTGTCTTGAGTACTGTATTAGAAAGTTTACACTATGCAGTGTGACAGGTGTAACATGAACAGTCTTAGAAAGCTACAGAAACTGATGCTTGGCTTCTTGGTGGCAGTTTTTGGTGAAGAGAGACTTTGGTCTCTTCAAACTTATCTGAACACTTGAGTTTTAGGAGTATGCATATAGCAACCTAAAACTACCCATGACAGTACAAGCTTAAAAAAAATGGCATCAACGTTACATCATTCTTGTTAAATGTGTAAAAAAAAAACATACATGATAATTTAATGTTTATGCTTGTCTAAGTCCACAGCAGAAAATATTTCATCTTCTTCATTGTTTATAATAACTTATATGTTTTTCATACACAATAGTGAGTTACATGTTCTATTCACAGATTGTAAGTACAATCTAACCTGTTCACACAACCATTGCTTAACAAAATTCCCTGCTTAGCACTCTTCCATTCAACTGTCTCAACTGTTTTGTTCGTTATAAATACACAACTGGCTAACACACAACTTCTGATAACACATCCTAAAAGCTTGGTCCCAAGGTTGGTTGATTATCACTGTTCCACAGTTTTTTGTAACTCTACTGCCCCTGCCTCTGTCCTTGCGCACTGCACTTCATATGTTGAAGGTCTTCTCTACTCAGTTACTAACTACTACTGTTAATAGGAATGAAATAAGGACCCCTTACCCACTTCGCAAACTCAGTGAGGCTTTGCAGTTACTTTTTAATATGGAAGGCATTAATGCTAACTTGTGGGAAGTGATGAGGTGAACCATACAATAAAGGATATCTTTTGTTTATGCAAATAAGCTATGCTCAAGTAAAATTATCATCAAAGGATGGACAAATGAAATACAGTCAACTCCGCTTAATCGCCCTCCGCTTAATTGCCTTTTCCGCTTAATCGCCTCGTTTCCTAGGGAAGCGAATTTTTTCTATATAAAAGTCACTGGATAATCGCCTCTCACTCCGGATAATCGACCACTCTTCAGCACCCATGAATTCAAAGATCAGCGGTGAAGGGTTACAGCTGACAAACAAACAATGTACACAGACGGTTTAACTGCGCGACGGATGGCAGACCGGTTGACTGGGTGACAGCTGCCACCCCGAAATAGGTGTGATAAGCCTATCCTCTCCACCTCCCCTTCCCCTTGTCCCCCTTCGTCTCACGCTACGCATCACCGCCTTCGCCCATCCGATATGCTACTGCGCCGAAAGTCGTGGTATAGTCTCCTTCCCCCACGCCTTGATTGCGCCTGTCTGGTGGATTTCGGTTAGATCAGAGAACGTGTCATGTGGATGAACGGTCTACCCCGACCATGCCATCCTACTCCTTATTGTCTGCTGGGCTACTGCGAGGTGGCCAATGAGAGAGACCGCGGAGATCAAACATTTTGTGCGCTACAACACCGTCAAACTCGAGTTTGTCCTGAGTCTGGCGACGAAAAGGTGTCAATGCACTATATCAAAGAAATTTAATCTTCTTACCAAAAATATGGCCGAAATTACTTCCTCGGCTTAATCGCCGCTCCGCTTAATCGATCACTTTTTCCGTGATCCCGAGGATGGGCAATTAAGCGGAGTCGACTGTACCTAATCCTTCCAAATACACTAACATATATATACTATCTAGCTACAGCAGAACTCATGGTATCAATTTTGATGTGACTGGCTTAAAATATTGAGATTGGGAGGTAAATTCAACAAAGACATACAGAGCATAGGGTCAAAGCCTTGCAACATGTCAGTAGAGAATTTGAAGTTATGATATTCCGAACTGTAGCACTGCCTCATTAAATTTGGGGAGCACATTTACACTCCTGCATGACAAATACAGTGTACTCTGCTTGATTGCAACCCTTATAATCCCAACATCTACTTAATTGCACAATTTTCCACATAACAAATTACCACTACTGTCAAGTCCATGTATGTCGAAATCGGATACCTCAAATTTCTTATTGGTCGAAAGAAAAAGTAATACAGTAATAGTTTTTTGTCCTTCTTTGCGTCTATTAATTGCCTTTGCAAAACAAGAGGTAATTAACGCCTACTTCTGATTACTCAACCTGCCCAGCACTGTCACAGAGGCAAAATCACCTCCTGGCATCCTCCTGGCGTCCTGTCTGCATGGTGCCAAACAACGCCAATGTCTTGAAAAACAAACGAGATGGTGCCGTGGATAGAGAGAGGCAATAAAACTGGACACTGTGAGTGCCATTAGCTGCAGCACGGGCGTATATAGGGGTTGTAGGGCTTTTGTATTACACCATCGCTGATAAGACCATGGGGGGAAGAAATGTGCGAGGGCGTGAAAAATCTATCGATAATCAAGTATCTTGACAGCAGTGTGTATATTAACGCATCTGGCCCAATGCACAGAGACGGTATATAAACAAGAGACTCCCCTCGTGACCTCCCCAGAATGCTCGCTTGCTCGCTCATTCGCATACGATTGACTCGCCTTGGAAATCGTGAGATGAATTCTGATTACTCAAACTGATTGGGGTAGTCCCAACGAATTTGAGTTAAGCGGACTCGACTGTATATTTCTTTATAAAACTCACTGAACAATCGTAACGCCTATTAATCACAACTCTTCCTGTTCTCTTGAAAAGTTGCAAGTAGTGGGGTTGAGTGGTTGACTGCAATAATTTCATCTTGCAGAATGAGAATTTGTGATTGTCTTATCTAGTCTGCAGAAAATATTTAACACTGATGATGATCATCATGAAAGATGAATCTATCAAACAAGTATAGAAACTTCAGTACACTGTAGAACTTTCAAAACAAAAGGAAGGAAAAAAAAAAACCAGACATCAGGAATATACATCATTACTAGCAATACATGTATAGGCCCTAAAAATCAGTCAAACATCACAAAGAATCTTTTATAAACTGACGAAAATCACTGAGATAAAAGCCAATCTCTAACACCATGGCTTTGATGTAAACTCTAATGATATAAAATACAGTGAGGAAATCAGTTGTGCTTGTAAAAGAATCAGCCAAGGCAAAGAACAGTGTAGAGGGGATGAATCCTCGGCCATATTCTACCATCCAAGTCCCAGCCGTCCATGACACCGAGGTGGCTTCAGCCATCCCATGAAAAACTGTGTCACCTATGGAATTAGAAAGTATAAGGAGATAACATTTGTATAGAAGCAAGGCAGATGCAACACTGTCTACATGCTATCATTGCCAGCCACTTGTAGAGGCAAAAATGCCATGACATTCAATACTTTTATTTATAATCACTTATGAGAACTCTGACAAGTATGAAACAGAATAAGGCACAACGTTTATATGGAAGTGAGAGCATTTATATCATTTATTCATAACTGTCACATAATAGCAGTATGCAGGGCAAAATATACGTTCCATAAAGTCTGGCTAAACCTTGGCAAAAATTTCGGCTAACCACAAGAACATCCACAGCACAAGGAAACCTGCCTTTGGCTAGAGTAAATATTCTGAAAGAAGGCAATGAATCACAAGTGCCTTATACAGAGCCTAAAACTGAGAGGTGAAGCGGAAAGTGACTGTATGATACCAAATTATAATGACAAAACTTTATGAGGGAGCTTATAATGAGATTCTAAAATTTTAATTTTTTTTTGAATTTCCAGAAACATGAAAATGTTGGAAATAGATTTCAAGACATTTTTGAAAATCAAGATGTTGAAAACTGCATAATCTGATCAAGTTCTCAAGAAATGTGTACCTTGGAAAGTTGTATCCTCAGTCTTACCTTATACTCTTTTAGACATGATCTGCAGTACACCCCCCCCCCCCCCCNTCTTTCCCCCACACCAGGCTACCCCATGGGCCCATCTATCACTTCCCCATGGGGAAGTGATAGATGGGCCCATGGGATAGCCTGGTGTGGATCACATTCTCGCAATAAACCAAATTTTACCTGGTTTATAAACATTTCTTTTCAGCGCTCCTTCTGGCCACTGATAAAAAGTTCCAGTGAGTATTGTGTCAGATATATTTGCCCAGTAGCGACCTGTTGAACAAAATATCACAGACTGAGATCTGAGGACATATTTTCTGAGAAATCAACTAACGCTAGTAGTACTTTTAAGTACCAGCAATTTAGCCATTTATGCCAGCTACATGCTTTAAATGCCTTGTTGCGTAGTTCACGGACTGTCTGCTTTGCTGCTAAAATACTTTATCCAGACTTACAAATTCTAATCAGGCAGAAAATGTCTGATTCATAACAACCTATGTCGGTAAGAGCAGTTGGTTTGATTAATGCATTCAATGCCTCACAAGGAAAAATATGCATATACATGTATCGCTAAATGACATGTATGCTCATCACAGTGTTTTTTGCTGGCCTTTCCCAAGTCAGAGAGATCTGAATCATAATCCTAACAACAGTGGTAGTAACAACATGAAACAGTCATAAACATGCTTGTCAAACTTGAGTATGCAATCATACTTGATCTATGTATGAACTGTCTGAGTGAAACATGATTTGTGTCAATGGGTGGTACATAAAACAATTCTATGAAAGAATTTTTTCAATTTGCTTTAGCTGAATTCCTGTTACACTATTATTATTACATTTAAATACTAGAAACAGCACCCATTCTTGAATCAAATGAGAAGAAGGCATTTATACAAATGATGGGCAAGACAACAAAGTAAGTATAGAATGACTTTTTATTACATGTGAGCATATTTTACTTCAGCCAATTCAAGACAACTCCTGGTGGTTTTATAAACTTTTACAAAAAAAAAAAATTAAATCTTTACAATTAAGTATCTTTCTAAAGTAACCAAAATAAAAATACAAAACCAACCTGAATTTTAAAAAACGGTGACATATCAGATTTCAGGGGTGCATCTATGCTCTGGTTATAAAATGCACCAGTTACATGAAAAGTGTTCCCTTAGCTTTGTTATGGGGATAAATAAGTTGATGAAAATAATGATTTAACAAGACCATGACTCTGCCACAGAAAACAGATATGAAGCCAAGACTCCCCTACTCCCTGCCCTGTCTAAAAATTGATTTTTTTTGGTGGGGGGTGGGGTTGGGGGTGGGGTACATCATAAGAAAATAAAAGAAAAAAAAAAAGAAATCACTTCTCAGTCACACGTCACTTGATGAACCTCCACCATGTTGAAGCTTTTCTTCCTTGGAAGACATATAAATTATGAAAATAAAGAACATCTAAGTCCTTACTATGTGCCATCTTGAATTTACCTGAATGTCCAGTTGTATCAACTGCAGTGCCAAAGAACAGCACATACTCAGTTAATGATGCATGAAGCAGGCACATGCTCCCCATCCAACCTCCTGCATTCATAAAAATCCACTGCAGGTCTTTATCTGGAAGAATATGTCCTTTGTATTTAGCTCTCAGATCCTCCAGAACTCGACTGTAAGCAACTGTAACGTCCTCTTCTGAGGCCACATCTGAAAATATTAAGAAAATTTGAAAACAAGAATGATTTTTTAATACTAGTGTAGTACATTATATGTATGATAATCATACTTCAATCAGGAAAAGAATCACAGTATTTCACCAAATAAACAAAAAAGAGAGCAAAATCATTTGATACTCTTCCTAATTTGGTGCAAAATGCATTGAAAAGGTTCCCAACTGAGCTTCACAATATGTTTGGAAATCTTCCCTATGCATGAAGCCCCTTCTACTGAACATTCATCATTGCTGTATTACCAGTACCATGCCATCATCGCTTCCCTATCTGATCAAAACGCAATTTGATTTAGTCTGATACGGAATGGATACAGGATTATTTCAGAGATTCTCCCAAATGTGAATTTTCTGCGGAACGATTTCCACACATTGGACCATCCTTCAACATGCAGGAAAAAACAAGACTGCACGATTTGAAAACGACCACGTTTCTCTAATTCTTCTCTCTAAAAATAATTCCTCTAGTCTTAAGTGTGTTTATTGGCAATACTGGTATGGATCAAGAGTAGGCCTATATTGTAGGGTGGCCCACATGTAGAAGAAACCCTTCCTTTTCTTCCCTAACCCTATCAAAGTCAAACCTTACCCAAAAAAATCATAAAATCTTGCATCTAATCCTAAAATTCTTCAACCCATATGCATAAACACAGAGTATAGAGAGTCCTAGAACTCTGCTGCATCAAAGACCCAAAGCAGTGTCCATATAAAAGAAATATGAGATATGGCACATTCAGTTTCATTTTCAGCAGAATAAAAATACACTTAATAGACATTAATGTACACCGCATATATCTCGATGGGTGTAAGGGTTAGGGATCCTGACTCGATTAGCTTTAGGGTTAGGGGTCCCATCTAGACGGGCTTTAGATTTCGGATTAGAGTTAAAAATAGATCTAATAGTGTGCTGGTTGACGTGTATGACGCATTTGTTGAACACCCTTCAAAATATGAATCCTTCACTAACCAAATCTTTCAAATGCAACCTCCTCAAGAATCTTTGTAGAAAAATATTAGACGAGGACCTTTACTAATGTGGGCCTACAAAAGTACAGCATTATATTCAGCGCAAGATCGAAGCAAATCTCCAGTGGCGAGGGCAGAAGGAAGAAGAAAACAAGAAACCATTTGGAGAAACACACA
>JAWQUT010000340.1:754369-782714 GCA_033807755.1 Ellobium chinense
CCCCCCTTTTTTTTTCTCCCCGTTAAAAGATCGGGCAAAAGAAGTACTTTAACCTGCATGAAAAAAAAATCTCGAAATTACAGTAGTATTTGTAGAATAACATAACATGTTAATAGGACCAAAAGAAGAAAAACAGTAGGTTCTAAAGATCTGGAAACTGGAAACTGGAAACTGGAAACTACCAGCGGGACAAAGGATCAACTCCGGCGCACGTCGGCCTTCCTCCGGCGTGCGCTCGGAGCCGACCAGAGGGTTATCACCCCCCTACAGCCCGACCAACGAGACATAACAACATACCTAACCAATGGGAAGGCCACACAGGCGAGGTGTCCGCCTGCGTTTAACAAGTTTAACATGTTTATTTATGAAAAACCCAGACCACATCTGTGGTACATAGGCGATCAATTCATAATACATTATACAATGGCAACGGAACAGCGCAAAGACACAAATATGAAATAGTCTAAGGTAATTAAAACATTTGATTACACATACCATATACAGCTATACAATATCTCTTCTCATACATTGTAAATACTTTTATTTGACACATATCTACTGGAACTTCTGGAAAACAATTTCAATATACATATTAAATCTAAATAGTCTTCAAATTGCAGGTCCTGTTTTAAACATCTATAGAATCTACTCTTACTGGAACCCTCCATGTCTTCTCTCCAATTATTTATCACCTGGTCTTTCAGTCGTCTCTCTATTTCTAAAATAGCCTTTCTGCTGTCGAGAGCATGTCCTTGGCTTAACCAGATTTCGCTCAAGCCCAGGTTGTTCAGTCTCTCTTCCACCTTTGTCAGCCATGCCGACTTAGAGAAGTTATTAGTATGATAATAATATATGACATCATACATACATTTAGATAGTTTTGTATTTTTACCTGTAACTAACTTTAGCCAGTAGACAATCGTCTTTTTATCAATATCAAGCCTAAGTGGTAAACAACCCGTTTCATCTAGCACAAAAGAATTCGTTGTACAGTACTTGTCTTTACACCAAGAACCTTTTTCAGAAAGTTCAGTTGCACACGTTCTATAATAGTAATATTATTATTATGTCCCCATATCTCACATCCATATAAAAGTATGGGTTTCACAAGGATGTTAAATAGATGTATCTGACAGCTCACAGACAGATTTAATGAACCACTCTTTGATAAAACACCGTACATCGCCCTCATCCCCTTTTTCACATTGCATTTTCTGGCCTTGGCAAATTTTTTGTTTCTACTAAAGTTGATACCAAGATATTAATATTCTGGCACTAATTCTATCTGTGCGCCTCCTAGATAGAATTCAGCGTTACGTCCCTTTCTACCAAATATCATAATTTTAGTTTTGTCTGTATTTATGTGTAATTTCCATTCCTGGCAATAGTCATCATAGGCCGCTAGTGCTTTTTTCATTCCACTACACGTGTCTGTAAGCAGTATCCTATTGTCAGCATACAGAAGCTGCGAAAGCTGCACTAGCGCAGCCCGCCACCTGGAACGACATACGACACAACTTTACCCAGCCGGTATCCCGTCCCCTCATACGGGCGTGGGTAAAGNCCTCAAACGGAGGTGGGGGGGGGGGATAACTCTGCGACAATATGAAATAAAGTAAGACGAGGCGGGACCACTCTGAGTCCCCCCGCAGACTTTCCATATTCCATGCCACAAGGAGCCTACGGCTCGTGGTAGAAAATGTACTTACAACTGGAAACTACCAGCTGTAAGAAAACGCCCTGGTGCTTATTCGCAACACTGATTGCGATGGATGGAGTATGATTTCACTGTATCTGACTTTTTTTCAGATTAATTTTTGATACTAGTGTGTCTCCAGCAGGATGGAACTGAGGTTTAAACAAGGAAATTTTAACCTTACGCTCTGCACAAAGTGTATGTGCGTACTATAATTTATTGCTTCGCACAAAATTAAAGGCAGATCCTGCAATTTGCCGACAACAACAAATAGAAAGATTACAGTTTTATCATATCTCCTGACCTGGTTGTTTTGTTGCTCTTCCATTTTAAAAAATAAAACAGCTGGATTAGCACTCTTATATTTGAATTTGCTAAGAATCGCGTAATAAGAATTTTTCGAATCTAGTCCTGACTTCAAACCAAGGTCATCATCCCACGCAAACGTTGTGATGTAGACATTCTTCATCTCAGTCAAGCTCTTATTTCAGTTCTTTGAAGCAAAGAAATATCAAAAAAAAAAATTAGTCGGCCTCACCCTAGACGATGTCTAAAACATCTTGCTGGACAAAAGAGTAGACAGACAATAGGGAAATTACTTTCTAGCATGAATGTCTCATTACGGTGCTTAAAGGAAATTCTGCTGTCCTGGAGCACTCTTAGTGATCGGAAATGTTCGACGTGCTCTTTATACGCCCTCGCACTTAGTCTTTTTTTTTTTCGCCTATCTGCACTTCTGGATCTACTTCTTTCAATATCTCTCCTCCTCCTTTCCATTTACACAAGAGTTTGAGTTCGCTTCGCTCTCTCACTTCATTTTCTTTATCCTCATTGTGAAATCTTCCTTCGCTTTTACTTCTCCCATACCATTTTTGATCCCTCCTACACATCCCCACCTACGGTCTCCCGTCCAGCCATGGCCCTGAACATGTCAAGTGAACAAATTACAAACAAGCTACACTGAAGACACTCAGTCCAACCATACCCCTATCCCAAATACACAAACACTAACACATACTTGCTGTACACACATGCACCAACACACACATATCATACACACAGAGACACACACGCTTGAGCACACACACACACAAGCTGAAGAATTCAACATAGAACTACGGTAATGTGGACAATGAATGATCTTCTCATTCTGTCTCAGTGTCTGTACCTCTCTGAGTTCTGACTGTGTATTCTATTTCAAATCATCATCTACTGCGTGCTGATGTTTGTAATATGATGTTGTTATATTGTCATGAATGTATTTGTATGTGTATCTTTTCACTTGTTATACTTATATGTCTGCTCCATGTCTAGATAGATCTAGATCTAGACTAGTCTAGATTTTAAAAAAAATGCTACTCACCAACATGCTTGCGGCTGAGAGCGGCTATGCTTTTTTCATCAAAAATGTAAGACTTGTGATTCAGCCAATAATGGATTCCAAATATCAAAGTAAATAGTATTGCCACCCAGTTAAAGACCGTCCGTAGTCTTGGAAAAGGTAGAAACATTTTCTGGCTGTCTTGGACCTACACTAGTCGACAAAACTCAGGTGCTTTCCTCGATTTAATGACTAATTTTTAGAGTAGTTTCCCTTAGTTATCTTTCAGGGAACGTCTAAATTGCAAGAGCAAGAAACTCATGCATTTGAGGTATTGAAAAAAAAAATTTCGAATGTTTTGAATTTATTAGAACTAGACCTATGTTTCTCAGTGATTTAAGTAATGCTCTTAGGCCTAAAGTAGTTGAAGAATTCANACGACGAACCGTATAATGTCAACGTCAAGTCATGCGGCCTACTTTAGTTTGAACTCCTCACCCCCAACTGTACAGTATTTTCTTTCATGTAACACTACTATATGAATGCGCCACGTTTTCTCCTCCCATTATAGTTATAGCTGGTGTCGATTACACGCCCCTTCCCTTAACGCTCCATTCTCTGCGACAGCGTCGTTGTTGTAGGAAGTGGATCTGTTGCAACCTTTAACAAGTTTATTTAATATTAACCCAAACTGTGATACATATAGGCGAATGACAAAATATTCATCGGGACATGACAAAGATTATAAACCAAAATAACAACTTTATATCACACTAACAGCTATACTGCATGCATACAGTTTACATTCTACGCAGTACAATCAATACAGACCATTCAGTTCCAAAAGTCAGCATTCACTCCTTGCAGTTATTCTTTCTTCTATTCATTATAGTATATTTTCTCCCTACTGAACTTTTTGTAATACAATTTCAATACATTTTGATAACTTAAGTAGTAGATCTCTTATAATATATAGTTTACTACTGTGGGGCAGCTTCTTAGCTTTCCTGAATTGTAAAGGATGAAAGAGAGAGGTGATATATTAGAAAGAGAGAAAGAGAAGAGACGGTGAAAAGAAGATCAACAGATTTTTCAAGTTGTCTATTACTCCTGAAAAGAGAAAGGTAGAAGCAACACACTGACTCGTTGGATGTAAACAGTGGCATTGCTGAAAAGAAAGAAAGAAACAAAGAAAAAAAGAAAGAAAGACAGACAAACAAACAAATAAACAAAGAAAGTTCAACGAATCTTATAACGTGACAGACACACTGATCGAGACCAAGAAAAAAGGAAGATAAGTGACTCTCGATCATCTCTCCTAGACTACTCTTTGCCTGATTCCGTCAGTAGCGACTTCTGATGCAATCAGATCAATTCATTACTGGGAGAACAAAAGCACTCAAAGATTAACAAAATGAATGTGGATCCTTTGTCAAACTCATTTCTGTAGTTAGCTGCTATCTGGTAGGTATAATATTGCGCTAATGGAAACATTGCAGTGAGTTAATATGTGGCGAGAGAGGAAGCAAGTGCAGACCAACATCTTCTGTTTTCTTAGTTTCATGTTATTTTAGTTTATTTTTTTTTGCTTGGTTAAGCCCGAGATTAATATCCTCCTACAATACTCTTGAAATTCACTCGGAATTCAAAATAGTACAGTCATTCTGTTCCCGTGTCCCCAAAATCTTTCCTAATCCCAAGGTCAGTCCCTTCGCATGTAGGTAGATTAGTCGAGACTAAACATTATCATTATCTTCTGAACTGAACTGTGTTCAGCTTAACCCTACATCGAAAGCACGTGTAATAAAGACAGTGTACTCACTCCTCCTTACTAAGAGTACCTCTTTAAATGTCACAATGTCTGCTTTGCTATGCTAGAGCTAATTCATGTGGATTTTTTTCTTTCTTGTTTAACTCTGCCCATGAGCGTCCACGTAAGAAGACTGCTCTCCTCTGCTCACTCAGACTTCATCACATACATACATAATACTATGTACTCTGCTAACCTCCCGCTAACGTATCTTCCTGAGGGTAGGTGTATTTGGAATAAAGTTACCAAATTCACCGCTAGACCAAGCCTAAACATTTTTAATACTGAAGTCCGTGTGTAATTTGAGCGGTGTTTCTCTTTTTCTTCCATTTTTCCACTTTCCTTCCTTCTTTGTTCTTCTTACAGTTTCTTTTTCAAAGGTTTGGTGGTTCCATGTTTATATGGACCCAAGACACTGAAGTCCCAGTATAATATCCCGTTGTTATTATTATATCCTTGCTCACTCCTTTCTCCCAAACCACGCCACCTCCCACCCAACCCGTCTTCCAACCCCACCCAACTTCCTTTGAATCCCTGACACGTACCTAGAATCCATCTAATTGATCTCTTCATGTACTTACATATGTGCTTGTGAATTCCATACATTTTTAGGGGGGGGGGAGGGTCAAACTGAGTTGTTGGTTTTTTTTATTAAATTTGCTTTTTTGCTTTCTTTGTAGTTTTATTTTATCACATGATTTGCGTACAAGTACAATTCTAATATGAACAATGATAGAGATGATACTGTTGATATTATGAATCATACTGAAATGGCTCTCACAGCAAACTCCTGAGTTTACTTAGTATATCTTTGCTACTTGTAGGCTTCTATCAACTTTTACAAAACAATAAGGGGTAAATATCGGAAGTTACTTGAATGGAATTTCTACTGCTGCTATGTTCTTACTTGACATTTTTTCATTATTTGAAAGAGATCGTGCTGATGAAGACGATGATGATGATGGTGATGATGATGACGATGATGATGATGATAATGGTTCGTAGATCAATGTTCACAAGCAAGACAACATTGAAATATTGAATATATTTGTGTGAATTCCATACTTAATAACAAAGTATACTTAGTAAATGAGTACTAAATATCGATATTTCACTGTATTAAATTTTAATTTCCTTTCGTAGGTCTACTCTGAGTCTGCTGCTCCTTCCATCTTTACCTCACTCAATCTGTGATTACTTTGCCTGTCCCCCTATCTAGTATCCTTTCCTTTCTTTTTCTCCTTTTATCTTCGCTCTTTCACGCACTCTAGATGTATTCCTGACCCCCCCTCTCCATCTCTCACTTTCTCTCTCTCTCTCTCTCTCTCTCTCTCCTTCTTTCTTTCTCTCTTTTTGTCTTCGACTTTACTTCTCGATCTCTTGCCATATTTAATCAATCTATGAAGATCTTAATTTCTTCCTGTTCCTGAAAGCTCTTAATTTCATTCTGCACGATGATACAAGTGACGTTCACAAGCATAGAATTAAAGAGGATTTCAGCTTTCCGACTAAACAAAATCGGGAAATAATGTTCAAAGAATTGCCTCAACACCGAATTTTCAAAGCGTAGTATGCTCTTCACTTTAGGGCCTAGTTAGGAATATGTCGAAATTTACTATGACCCATATATTCTAGCAACCACTTGATAAATTGTCAATTCATTCACGTATTTCACTAGAGACTATGAAAGACTATCATCAAACATCACTCACACTCTACCATAGATTAAAAAAAAAAAGTGAGTCTTCAGTTGTCTTTTGAATGAAATTAAAGATTCAGACTTTACAGAGAGAAAGTAGGAGAAAACTCATAGATCTAGTTCAGTGCCATAAGTATATTTATTATTACGTGGCCTTCAGATGGAAAAAGCAGGACCAACTATTTTTTTCCTGATATCCCATGTCACTCTGTAACATCAACAAGGAAATAAAAGTAATAAAAGCGACCCCTTGAGTGGTTCAACGGATGGGAACAGCCATTGACCTGCTATTTAAGGTTTCTGGCACCTATTCGAGGGGCAAATCACTCATTGTGTACAGCCCAATTAAACCGCTTATATATAAAATAAAAGGGTCGTGTCGTCTTCGTATTGTAGTATTTTGACTAGGTCAGCATTAGGGATAGGTTTTACCCCTTTAATGATTTTACTCTGTTTTATATTTAAGGCTAGCAGTTCAGCCACAATCAAGTACGTCAGAGAGGGAGCATGGACAACCCTGTCTTAGTCCTCGCTCTATGTTGAAGTAGTCTGTTAGCCATCCGCCATTATTAATGCACCCTCTGGCTTCTGATATGAGTAACTGAATCCATTTAATGAACGTTTCTCCAAAACCGAATTTATCTAAGCTGTACAAGAGGTATTCATGAGACACACTGTCAAAGCATTTATGATAATCAATGGCAAGCAGGTAACCCGTGAGTTTGTGTTGATTTGAATATTCCAGTAGATCATCAATTTGTCGAACAATTGTGGAAATTTTCCTTCCTTTCATAAACCCTACTTGTGTTTCGGAGATTAGGCTCGGAAGAACCCCCTTAAGTCTTTCTGCCATCACCTTAGCAAGTATCTTATAATCGACATTTGTTAAAGAGATAGGTCTCCAATTATTTAAGATAGTTTTTGGTAGATCTTTTCCTTTGTGGATTAAAGTTGTAACTCCTATGGTTTGTGAGTAAGACAAAACACCCTTCTCCATACTGTAGATATAGCACTGGAATAGATTATTCTTTATTTCCTCCCAAAATGTTTTGTAAAATTCAGTTGTTAGTCCATCTATTCCTGGAGCTGAGTTGTTTTTAAGTTGTTCAAGGCTTTTTCCTATCTCCTCTATAGTAATGTCTCTATCGCATAACTGAACTTCTTCCTCCGTCAGTGTTGCTATTTCAATGTCTGCATGGAATTCTCTGGCTGTGAAGTCAGTGCTGGTGTCTTTCTTATATAAGCTGGTGTAATATTTATAGATTTCCTCTTGAGTTTCTTGATGTGATTTTGTTATGCCTAGATTTGTTTCCAATTTTGTTATGACATTCCCCTTCTTTCTACTTTTTTCTAAACCTAGGAAAAATGCAGTGCCTCTCTCTCCTTCCTCTATCCACTTTATATTAGCCCCTATGGCTGCTCCTTTCTGTTCAGTTAAGGTAAGTATATCTAGATGTGCTTTTAGTTTACCCACTTCCTTTATCAAATCCTGGTTATCGGGTTGTGTTGCTACTTTCTGTTCCGCTTCATTTAGTCTTTTCTCAATCTGACTTTCAATATTTTGTTTAATTGCTGCTTGCTTTTTGCTGAAGTTAATAGCTTTTTCTTTCGCTTTTATTTTTATTATTTCCCATCTGTCATGAGGGTTCATATCACTGTGATTTGTTGAGCATTCCTTGAGACATGCTTTCATTTCATTTATAAAAACTGGATCTTGAAGAAGACTGTTATTGAATTTGTAATAGGAGGGACCTCTTTTAAATTTCTGCAGTTCGAGACTGAAAATCACTGCTCTATGGTCTGTCATTGGCACTGAAAATATTTCTGACATCACACCATGCTCATGTAAGTTACCACGTACAAAGATATAATCTAGCCTTCTCGCTGTAAATGGAGTATTTCTCATCCATGTATATTCTACTTTATTGGGATTATAGGTTCTCCAAGTATCTATAAGATCTGAAGTTGAAATAAAATTATGAAGTACTTGAACTGTCTCTTTGTTGTGCTTTTCGATCTTTAAGGTTGTCAATTACAGTGTTGAAGTCTCCAGCAAGGACCATGTATAGTTGTGGATTTACATATTGTTCTATAATTTGTTCAAGGTGTCTAAAAAATTTAACTTTCTCTCTTTCATTATTTGCAGGTGCATAAATATTTACTATCACCAAGTTGTCATTATCCTGTATGCATGCTTTATTCATTCCACTACACGTGTCTGTAAGCAGTATCGTATTGTCAGCATACAGAAGCTGCGAAAGCTGCACCAGCGCAGCCCGACATACGACACAACTTTACCCAGCCGGTATCCCGTCCCCTCATACGGGCATGGGTAAAGGTGGGTGNTGGGGGGGGGGGATAACTCTGCGACAATATGAAATAAAGTAAGACGAGGCGGGACCACTCGGAGTCCCCCCGCAGACTTTCCATGCCACAAGGAGCCTACAGCTGGTGGTAGAAAATGTACTTACAACTGGAAACTACCAGCTGTAAGAAAACGCCCCGGTGCTTATTCGCAACACTGATTGCGATGGATGGAGTATGATTTCACTGTATCTGATTTTTTTTCAGATTAATTTTTGATACTAGTGTGTCTCCGGCCGGATGGAACTGAGGTTTAAACAAGGACATTTTAACCTTACGCTCTGCACAAAGTGTATGTGCGTACTATAATTTATTGCTTCGCACAAAATTAAAGGCAGATCCTGCAATTTGCCGACAACAACAAATAGAAAGATTACAGTTTTATCATATCTCCTGACCTGGTTGTTTTGATGCTCTTCCATTTTAAAAAATAAAACAGCTGGATTAGCACTCTTATATTTGAATTTGCTAAGAATCGCGTAATTAGAATTTTTCGAATCTAGTCCTGACTTCAAACCAAGGTCATCATCCCACGCAAACATAGACATTCTTCATCTCAGTCAAGCTCTTATTTCAGTTCTTTGAAGCAAAGAAATATCGAGAAAAAAAAAGAATCTTAGTCGGCCTCACCCTAGACGATGTCTAAAACATCTTGCTGGACAAAAGACTAGACAGACAATAGGGAAATTACTTTCTAGATGAATGTCTCATTACGGTGCTTAAAGGAAATTCTGCTGTCCTGGAGCACTCTTAGCGATCGGAAATGTTCGACGTGCTCTTTATACGCCCTCGCACTTAGTCTTTTTTTTTTTTGCCTATCTGCACTTCTAGATCTACTTCTTTCAATATCTCTCCTCCTCCTTTCCATTTACACAAGAGTTTGAGTTCGTTTCGCCCTCTCACTTCATTTTCTTTATCCTCATTGTGAAATCTTCCTTCGCTTTTACTTCTCCCATACCATTTTTGATCCCTCCTACCCATCCCCACCTACTGTCTCCCGTCCAGCCATGGCCCTGAACATGTTAGAACAAATTACAAGCTACACTGAAGACACTCAGTCCAACCATACCCCTATCCCAAATACACAAACACTAACACATACTTGCTGTACACACATGCACCAACACACACATATCATACACACAGAGACACACACGCTTGAGCACACACACACACATAATAATATACATACACACACAAGCTGAAGAATTCAACATAGGCCTACGGTAATGTGGACAATGAATGATCTTCTCATTCTGTCTGTACCTCTCTGAGTTCTGACTGTGTTATATTTCAAATCATCATCTACTGCGTGCTGATGTTTGTAATATGATGTTGTTATATTGTCATGAAGGTATTTGTATGTGTATCTTTTCACTTGTTACATGTCTGCTCCATGACGACCCTGTGTGCCGGTGTACTCACCAACATGCTTGCGGCTGAGAGCGGCTATGCTTTTTTCATCAAAAATGTAAGACTTGTGATTCAGCCAATAATGGATTCCAAATATCAAAGTAAATAGTATTGCCACCCAGTTAAAGACCGTCCGTAGTCTTGGAAAAGGTAGAAACATTTTCTGGCTGTCTTGGACCTAGACTAGTCGACAAAACTCAGGTGCTTTCCTCGATTTAATGACTAATTTTTAGAGTAGTTTCCCTTAGTTATCTTTCTGGGAACGTCTAAATTGCAAGGGCAAGAAACTCATGCATTTGAGATATTGAAAAGAAAATTTTTCGAATGTTTTGAATTTATTAGAACTAGACCTATGTTTCTCAGTGATTTAAGTAATACTCTTAGGCCTAAAGTAGTTGAAGAATTCAAAGAGGCCTCAGCATAAACTTGCTTGAGTATGTTATTCTCACGGATATGACTGAGCAGTGAGCTGAGTTTAGGATTTTAGTCATAGTAGGCTAGTTATGTAAAATTTGAATACCTTGAAAATAAAACGAAACTCGAAGAACTCTGTTAGTGTTACGAGAGCAGAGAGAGCCTGACCTACTACTACTGAGTACTACGAGAGTGCCTTCAGAAAGTCGATATCAGTCAAAATTTACATTTGTATTGTGATGAACCTTATGTATACTGAAGGTGACTGAAAATCGTAGAACTTTTGGGATAATCGGGGCCGATCTTGTGGCTAAACAAATGACTAAATGAACTGCATTATATTGCATTTGCAAGAGCGGTCCTGTCTCAGGAGACAGACAAGCTTTTTTCGATCTTAGATCTAGACTAGACTAGTGAGTTAGTCAATCAGACTGTTTAGGAAATTACTGGTTTCGATAGTCTTAGAAGTTCCTACCTACTCTTACTACATAGATCTATCATTGATCTTTTGATAGTTTCCTGTTATTATCACAAACACTTAGAGTCATGCAGCATTGTGCTGAGAGAGATAGAGTGTATGAGGTGTGATATGATAGTTCCCTGACAATGTCTGTGTTAATAAAAAAATGTAGACTAACATACAGTAGGCACTGCTTCATTGTAGGCTTGGGTCCTGCTCGTTTTTTTGGTGCTCGTGAGTAACGAGCGGCTCACACGAAATATTCGCGAGTAACGAGCGGCTCGCACGAAATATTCGCGAGTAACGAGCCGCTCGCACGAAATATTCGCAAGTAACGAGCCGCTCGCTCGTATTCTCAGTAGGCTATACTTAGGTCTGGTGAACTATCCACTCGCTGGCACGAGCCGAGCTCGCTGGCACGAGCGACTCGCTTGCTGCTGGCAGTGTGCACTAGTCTAGGCCTAAGTGAACTATCCGCTCGCTGACTTGTCGGCACGAACGGCTCACTCGTCTTCCATATTCCTATGTTTCCCTTCCCTCCTTGAATGACCCCCAATGTGTGTTATGCTGATGTATAGTATTAGAATATTTACGGTATCTATGTCGTGGCGCGACACACACAGCTAACCTACTGCTAAGTCTAGGCTAGGCCTATCATCATTGCCCTGAGCGAACACGCCGCAAGTTAGGCAAGAAAATAATCGGTAGAGCGATATATATATGTTCACAGTTCGTTTGCTGTTCACAGTTCGTTTTTTCACGAGCAGTCAATATATATACGAGTAGTAGGCCATAACTACTCGTTACTTGCTAGGTATTCGCGAGTAGAGGGAGGTTACTCTGTCAGAAACAATTTAACAATTAATATTTTACTAGCCTGTGCTCTCTATCCTTACTATTTGCTAGGACTGCTCGCTGCTCGCTGCTCGCACCAGTACTACTACTACTCGCGGCTCGCTCGCCGCGATACTACTCGCGAATAACGAACCTACTCGACTGCTCACCCCAAGACTACTTCATTGCTTCCCTCAGTAAGTCCCCAAGTTTTTGTAGGCACAGTCTGCACACTTTTGGATCACATCTTGTAGATCTATTCTATTCTAGTTTTTGTTTTATAATTCTTGAAGAGCTAGTCAATCATATGGATGCATACAATGTGCCCAAAGAAATTGCTCTTTGTAATGTGAAGCAGAGGACAAGTATATTTACAGTTTCTTCTGATGGGCAAAAATTATGAAGAGCTTACAAATCCCAGGGCAGTAACAGGATTCTCGGCTTACTACATTTGATTTTTAGAGGATATTGGCACATAGCAGTCAGATTAGTGCATGCTCATGGGAAGCATGGGATTACAAGTGTTAACCGGCAGTGCTTTTTCCAGAAGGCAGTTGAATGTGCTGTCAAAAGTTTGAATGTGTTTGTTTGATTTTATTGTTTAGTTGCCACACTCCATTTGGCCAACATAAAACCCACTTTTAGTTTCAATTCCATTATCAGTGTTTTCTCCTGACTGCATGATCACACAATTTGCCCCTTAAATTTCCAAATTCCCCCTTAAAAAATGTAGAACACATGTGCATCTCTCCTCATTTCCTTCACTCCAAAGTTTGCACTACTTGAGAAAACCTTAAATTCCTCCAAAAATTTGCAAATTTCCCCCTCAACTGCATGACAAGTGGGAAATATTCCCCCTAACTCATATGACTTGGAGAAAACACCACATTAATGAAGTCTGTAAATGGATATCCTCATTAATAGTAGAAACTTTGTATGCTGAATGAAACAAATATCCCTCTGGCATTTGCCAATTTACAGGAATGACATACCTTCCAGTGACATACTCAGTTTCTACCTTTAGTTTTACCCATCAAAGATCACATGTCTTTGCATTCCTTTTCTAAGACACATATTTTGCTGAAGAGTAAGTCCCCAATATGTCCAGTGTAGCCAAATTAACTTGTTTGGGATCCTAAGGTTTTAAGGTACCTTAACAGTTCACACATAGCATGAAAGGTGTCATCAAATTTCGTATCACTATTAGTCTTTTTATTTTCTTGTATCTGCACTCCATAACACATTTTTTTTCTCACATTGACAGGCCAGCACTACATGATGCTAGAATGGAAATTTGCAAGCTATACTGACTGATACATCATGCACCACTGTTCTGCTGAAAAAATCATTTTAGATGTCCACAATCTTTAATCCATCAACCAATGGCCAAGTATTTTTAGAAATGTCTTTCTGTCAATTTATTGCCAAGAGTCTGCAGTGAAATTGGATATCTCCAGAAGTTGCAAATCTTCCAGAAAGATCTGATGAGAAATGGGTCACCACTTAATGTCTGATCTGAGATTTTCCTGCCACATCATTTCCAGGTTGAATGATGTGGTGGTACCTGTAGTTAGCAGTGTACATCCAAAGGTTCTTTCAACTAGTAATTCAAGGATCTTAATATTATGCAGGAAATGCCATTCCATATCATCAAGTGTTCAGGCTCTCACAAAGGGTCTGGGTTATAGGTTACAGTCACTGCGAACAAATACTCACAGATGTGACAGATTTCACCCATTGAGAAGTATAGCTGAGAGATGTACCAGTTTCTCGACCACATCTGTCATAGGACGAGGTGACACTGAAAGTGCGATGAGTAACTCAGAATCTGAGAGATGTGCCCAGAATCCTCGAGAATGTGATAGTTTTGTGCATAAAATCCAACAATGTACGTCATATAATGATGTCCTCAACCTAGCTGAAACTGCTGTTCATGAGGGATCTTTACTTTCAAGTGAAATTTCCTTCTTTTTTTCATCTTACCAAAAATTTGTTTATAGTACATTTAGCTTTCCATGGCTGCTTTCTGAACAGCACTGTAAGAGGATGCAATTTAAGGCAAATTTTGTGGATTTTCAAACATATACAACAGATCCCAAATTGACAACTTTGATGTCATATACAGAAAGACATGCACTGGAGCTGCCCATTGACGCCTGCCTTCAGATTTTGTGCAGTCTGGATTATTTATTTGTGCCCAAGTCCAACACCCTTGTACAGAAATTGTATGACATATGCTGTGATAGTGTTGAATCTATGGACTTGTGCCAGCTTGCCAAGTTATCTTCATGCCTTCAGTCCTCTCCTAGAGAGTTTGTTACACTAGGGAGAATTGCTAATGCTGCTAAAATCTGGCTCACAACACATTCTCCACAAGATGTTGATCTGGATGACCTGTGTGAGTTGTTTGGAAATATCAAAGATTATGTCAGCAGAGATATGTTTGAACTCGGAGCTCAGATTGTCATAGCCAGTCTAGAGCATGACATTACTTCTGTTACTCTGCCATTGCTGAGCAAAGTTAGTTTATTTGCCAAAATCTCAGGCAATGAGTGCAGGGAGAGTCTGCTGAATGGCATTTCACATCTTCAGTGCAAGTCTTTCAAACACATTAATATTACAAATTCTGACCTTACTTTTGATGTGTGCTCTTCAGTTAGAGGAGACAGGTTGTTGTGTCCAGTTTCAAATGCAGTGAGAGCTCATTGCGCAGCAGAGTTGCAGAGTGCAGACTGTGCAAAGGATCTGGTTAGGTTTATGCTGCCACTGGAAAAGATTCCAAAGAATATCAGTGAAAACAGAGAGAGAACAATAATTAGATGTGTACAGGAAGCAGACAATTTTCTTCTTTTCCATGTAAGTAGACTGCTTCAAGTGGATATTGCTTCAAGACTTGTGCTAGGATACTTTATTAGGAAAGGGTGGAGAATGTCTGAATAGCACATGAGGAGGAACAAGAGATATTTTGGGCAGGGGGGAGAAGGGGTAAGCACATACACTGAAATGAAAACTGATATCAAGGATGCTGGGGCCCATGTACCCCATCAATGCAAAACTGATTTATTACTAGATGTTTATGGAAGGATTGGCATTCACTCTTGTTTTTCAGGATTTTACAGGTGAAATCACTCCAGCCACATGAACAGGTAAATGACAGGAATGAGTATATGCATGTTTTATTTTTCGTTTTTAAAACAGTGATCTAAGTTAGTTCAGTATTGGAGCATCTGACAGCAGCAGACAAGTCTGTCTGGTTCTTTAATAGTTTGTAAATTTCCTGGGAGGAGAGTATGGAGGTGGCTATCAAAAGTTGCCACAGAGGTCTCTGTAAATGTGTACATGATAAGAAAATATTACAATTTTGATATCTTTAAAGATTTGGATCACTTTGTTCTAATTTGACGGTTTTGTTCATTTGGGGATTTAATTGTTCTTAATCCTGGAAAGCTTAGGATTTAAAGTGACTTGCATTCTTAGAGTTAGAAGCTCATATGAATAGTTCAGACTGCAGAGGGAGAATGTGAATGTCAAGTTATTACTATCATGAAATTCAGCTTTCATTTTTTATGTGTTAGAGTTAGAGTTAAATCTCACTATCATCTCGCACAGAAAATTCTTTGTTGAGTGTAGGCCTACATGCATACTCAGTGCAGGATACGGAGAGAGTAGTTTATAAAACATGCAACATGAAAAATGTGTAAGTGACAGTGGTCTTGCACCGCTACAATGATTTTATACTGCATGACATGCTCTTTAGCTTACAATCTAGTAATCTATCTCATTCAGCTGATGCGCCACCACTTAAGAACAGACATGATACAGTTACCAAGGAGCAGAGAACTCTTTTATGTTTACCACCTCAAGCTAGTCAAACTTGTCACCGAATTGAATTCAGATCAGCTGGAGGAACTACTGTGGAACAAAGACGACAGAGTAGCCAGTCTTGTATTCAAGCTTTTGAAAAGAGTAATGTCCTGCTGCTGTGAAAATTTTGTCTGTCTGTCTTTCTTTCTTTCTTTCTTTCTTTCTTTCTTTCTTTCTTTCTTTTTCGTGAGCTTTTGATATGAGGCTTTTTATGACTATAAGTGAGTAGGGAGGGAAAGTGNNGGGGGGGGGTGGGATTCTTGTGTAGGAGTTTAAACTATGTATATGTATAAATATAGTCGAGTCCACCTAATTTGAACTCGGATCTTGTAAATCAATGGGAAATGAAGTTATTAGATTTTTTTTCTTCTTTGCGTATAGTAAATATATCCAATTATTCGAACTTGTCATCATGAGTTTTCTTTAATTCCAACGGGCTGAGGCCGTCACACCTGCAAATTTGCCTTCGCTGTTCTCCCGCATTGTGCAAAATCACAACAAACAGGTGTGAAACAAAGAAGTTAGTGCCTGAGAGGGCAGGAGTTGGTAGATAGCTATGTGTGTATTGTACAGCATTACTCCACGACTGATTAAGGGGGATGTTGGGCGGGAGCATAGGGGTAAAAAATCGATCGATAATCACACACTTGATAGCACAGTACTATATGATGTACCCGCACAAATTTAGTACTACCGGTTGTCTACATGTGTTACTATTGAAAAACAGTTGGTTTTCTAGGTCTAGGCCTATGACCGCCGCGCTACAGAAAATGAGACAAAAGAAACTTGGAGGACCATCTATCATTTATTGCTTGCAGACTGCAAAAAGACCACACAAGCAACACTAATCTCGCCATATAAGAGAATAAAAGCAAGGAAAAATGTTTGGTGATTAAGAATAAACTGCAGCAGAGTGAACGGTAACATTAGGAGGGAGGGAGGGTACTTGAGAGAGGGATGACCAGGCAACATTTTTTTTTCTTAACAAGCCTCCTCATGGTTATTGCTCAAACATAGTCTATCCAAACAGCCTTTTTCAGGGCTTGCAAAATTAGGGGGAAAAAACCCCGGAAAAGTTGGAAGGGGTGACCTTATTAAAATTTAATTCTGAGATGGAGATGGTGTAACCATAAATCACAATACCATGGCTATAGGAGTATTGTCCCGGTTAAAATCGTAAATTGAATTCTGGTAATCCGAACCCCCTATGACGTTCCCAGCGATTTCAACTTAAGTGGACTGCACTGCATATATTTATATAAATAACTTTATGCGACTAAATATTAACTGGGCCCAGGTATCCCCCACCCCTGGGCATAGTGGTTTGCTTCTTATATGAGAGCAGATCACTTAGGTTCGCCCAGGGGAAGGTAATTAATCACTGGCTAGCCAGATCTTGACAGATATTGCTGACCAGGTTGCTGCTGATAATGTTATCTGAAGTGGGTGTGAGTAAGAAAATTGGCCAGTTTTATTGCTGTCTTATAAATATACTGCATACAGAAATGTGAGCATGTAAGGTATCAAATGAAAGCTTAGCTTTTGCACTCTCTTCACCACTAAGGCGCCTCTGCTTGCATCAAGCACTGTTGAGGAGAGTTTAAAAAGATTATATACTGTAGTTTTATAGATGTGCTTTTTGTGTCTAAAATATTTACAGCAACTAACTCTCGCTTTACAAATTGTTTCTATTGGATTCATCAGTTGCATAAAACATTCTTGTAAGTGGTGTAGTTAGATTACAATGAGGCAATCACTCATTTCTGATTTATCACTGTATTAAGTTTGCCAACAATGTTCCACAAGGAACGATAAGATTATTGTTATGGCATCATGCGTCAAATACAAATAAAATTGCATAAAGTTCATGATTGCAGAATTAAACAAAGAAAAATAAGGTAGGTTTTCTCACCCTGAACAGTGAAACTTTCATGCCAGTACTATATTAACTGTGTAAACAAACAGTGATGAACAGGTGATGAGCATACTATATAAAACATACCAAAACACACTGAAAATAAGAACTTTGCTATCTTATAAAGGCTTGAAATATTACCTGGCATTTTACTTTAGAATAAATGACATACTATGACAAGATAAATTACGTAATAGCCATATCCAGGAGCTGGAAGAGAGGAAAGAGAAAAGCATGTGCAACATCTAATAAGATGCCTCATTTTTTCCCCACATAGCAGACTATAAAAGAGACTCAATTTCTGAATAAAAAATAAAATAGTAGCATGAAAACTGAAGGAGCTCACCATCACGGCCCGAAATATCAGGGTAGGACCAGTTATAGCAGCTGTAGGGACAGTTCTGAACCAACCTTAGCATTGTCGGCCTCTTGTAGGGAATCACTGCCCCACATATGTTACAATTTTATGGACCTAAGAAACGAGTAGCCATGCTGACAGCCTCATTTACGGATGATAAAGTTAACATTGGCCAAAGAAAAGTTACTTAAGAGTCCACCATCTGATATCACAATCAAGAGACATTGTGTAGCAAACAAACTAAATGACCAAGTACAGGCACACATATGCTTCTGTCCATGGACATCCAAACTGTTTATCCTTTAAAGTCTTTACTTCGACTTCATCAAGATGTGTGAGTGCATGCATGTGTGTTTCCATGTGCATTGTTCATCTTTTGACAGGACAAGACAGCCAGGAAACATTATCACCATCTATGTAAATCTGTGAACAGTAATGCATCATTGTTAAATCTTTATTTCCCTGGAGTTTCACTGTTAATGATACTTATCAGATAATGGGTTTCACTGCAACTACCTTACCAGCATCTTATCAGCGCAATATTAACTTGACTCCTACAACTGTCCCCTAAATTGCCTGGCGCTAAAAATTCTAGGTATGAAAGGTCAGCCAGTGAATTTTGTGCTACCCAGGAATGGCAAGGTTTTAAAGCAAGACTTTTCTGATATACCTATTTGAAATATGTATGTTAACACTAAAATGCTTCCACAATAACCGCTTCTTCAGGCAGCCCCTGTTTGAAAGTGTTTCAGCATTTCTGCATAAAAGTTATATGGTTATTACATGCATGATTAGCTCTTTCGATCTGTCAAACGTTTTATGATTTGATGACCACTGTAAGCTAGACAGACAATTTTACAACCTATGCTTATCACCCTAGCGGAACCAAATCACTACGCCCTTCGTCAGATGTGTGCAGGTAACTTGACCCGTGTGTGACCCTTTGGCGAGGGCGAGCGAAAGTAATTAATGAAGTGATCGGGTCTGAAACTGCAGTGTGGGAATGCCTTCCTTTCTTCTCTGCCTGCTTGTTCAACAATTATAGAACTTAACTAGAAATTTTTAAATAAGAAACCCCTTTCTAAACATATGACAAAAACAGTCTAACCCAAGAACGCATGATAACATCAGTAAAGTATAGTGACATCAATCATAACAAAAACAACTAGACTAACTCAACGAAAACAGTAAAATAATAACTGTACCACTCAATGTTTATTCTTTGTGGATAAAATTATTATGATGGTGTCACGGAAGGAAAGTTTTGATGATAGTTTTAATGATCAGCTTTACTTCCATTGATAGGAACATTGTATTTCATGTTTGTGTCTGTTCGTAGTTTAGTGTTTTTGTTGTTGATGTTGTTGTTGTTGTTGTTCTTCTTCTTCTTCTTCTTCTTCTTCTTCTTCTTCTTCAAGAGTGCTTGCAGGCATCACTGGCTGCTTTCAAAACTACTGCCGTGTTTGCTAGGGGATTCACTGAATTCATCTTGCCGAAACACATAGTCTCAAATTATCTAGTGTCTAGCTCTAAACTTAGATCAAGTCTAGACTTGGAGGTTGCCATACTTTTTATCGAGCGGAAGCCAACCCGCATACCAAAAAGTGCCAAAATAGAGCCAAACCATGTCCGGAAAGGGCCTACTGGAGTCAGGATTTGACTCACAAGAAATTTTCTACGAACTGTCTGTGTTTTGGATATATGTGTAAACCTTTCATTAGAGCAACATAATATGAAATGATTGTTAAATGGAAACATGAGCCATTCTTTGATTCTGTTCATTGGGCAAC
The DNA here is from genome assembly GCA_033807755.1 of Ellobium chinense. Lineage (NCBI taxonomy): Eukaryota > Metazoa > Mollusca > Gastropoda > Ellobiida > Ellobiidae > Ellobium > Ellobium chinense. The sequence continues at coordinate 774,308 of JAWQUT010000340.1, forward strand.
TATGACAGAAGCCTAATCATATCATACATCACTTCGAGAGAAGTGGAAGTGTTTATTTTTTTTATAGAAATTTGTCAATTTTAACCTTAATTCTGTTGAAGCTAAAAAAGAGCCAAAGCACAAATCCCTTATTTGAGATATAAAGGTTTGTTTCAAAAGCGACAAATGTCTGGTATTAAAAATTTAGCTCCAAAAATGCCAAGTCTGGCAACCCTGGCATTGAGATGACGCAAGCCTTGGCTAACACTCACCCTCATTCCACTTCAGCCAATGGATAAAGAGAAAGTCAATTATCTGACTTCCTAACTGACTGCATTTGTCATACGTACTTCAGTTGGCATTTAGATTTTTGCCTAGAACTTTTAACACTACTCAGGGATGACTTTGGGGCTCAGTCTGGGTGAGAGCGGTGATTTGCTGCGTATAGTACAGTAGAATAGGAGCTGCCCACCAGTGAACGTTTGTAGTCAAAGTTCCAAAGTGACTACTTGGCTAGCCAACCTGAGCTGCATATGGAGCTCAGTCAGGGTGCAAGTGCCATGGTTTTTTTTTTTTTTTTACATTGCATTAGACTAGTGTGGTAGAAGAGGTAGGGCATAGGGGTTGACTGTTATTGTCAAAAATGTGATATGACGTGCACGCTTTTTTTTTTTAAATTTGCTCAGTCTACTAAGCTGTTGAGGGCTGACATTTGTTATTTCAATAATTTTCCCTTTTTTGTGTGTTTTTTCTTTTTACCTTCTAATGAGGCCATTCTTTTCCAAGTGATAGTCAATGACTATTTGACTACCATTACTCCACACCCCTGCATCTATTTGTTCTCAAGGCCATGAATGGAATAGGGTTCTAAACATAGTATCATTTTTTCATTCCATCTGGCTGGTATGCAGAAATGTATTAAGCTGGCCGTGTGCTAGATTGAAGGACTATGTATGTTGAAATATTTTTCATACTTTTCTTAACACTATTAACAATAGTTTATTATAATTGTCCTCAGATGTCAACACTGGGCATCCATCTAAATGAAGACCTAGTACAGACCCTTGATGGACAGCTGCAGCTGAAATCAAATGAGTGGGATGTACCTACAGAGAAGATTGTTCTCATAGCTTCAGATGTCATTGAAAAGTCAAAGGCTAATGTTCTGTTGACTGCAAATGATCTACAGACTCTTATGAAGTTCTTCCATCGCTTGGACTTTGATGACCTCATGAGTCTCTATAAGAAAGCATGTGGCATTTATCTGCTGGTAAGGTGTAGAGACAGTAGCTATATACTTTGTTTTCTAGGAAGGAATCTCTTGCATCAGCTATTGAAGGCAAACTAACCAAGTCTATTTACACTTGTGGACGTTTTAAAAGATGCATTGTTGAGAAGGCTGTTCAAAATAAATACACAATACCGATGGAACAAAATTGTAAGTCTCGATATTGTCACCCCTCTCATATCCCCATGATATTTGTTAGAGGGAAAAAAATCAGATTTGATGGTGTGCTTTTGCTTTGTTGTTTTCCTATATGCCATGCATTCATTTTATGTCTAAGAGATGGGTATAAAGGGATAATAGAATGCATTCATCATTATCCTTGAAAAGATATCTGTTAACGAATTGAGGTGTTGATTGAAAGTGGCAGTTATGTTGAAGTGTTGGCAGGGCTTCTGTAGTTTTACAATGCTGAGCAAATGTGTATATTATTTTTGCATGGTGAGAGAAAATCCTCTATACATTGCACAATTTTGAATTTTGGGATTTTGTAGAAGGCAGTACATTTATTATCATATGAGAAATTTGGGGGTCATTTGAAAGCATCTGTTCAGTTATATTAGAACCTTTTGCTGTGTTTTTAAGGTGATGGAGATTTGGGAAAACTAGGGACTCAAAGCAGTTTATGGGTGCAATGATTTTTCCACTGGTCTAGAAATTGTCATAGTATCAAATGTGAAATGGACTACTTGAAGCAGTCAAAGTCCTCTTTGCCAAGATCATAAACTGTCTCCAGTACCAGATCTCAGTGCCTGTTTTGGTCAGCTCCACATCTGTCTAGTCACCAGTGCCCAGTTCTCCGAGAGCACAGGGAGGGTAAAACTGGAATTGCATCATAAATGCACCAGGTCCCCTGTACCAGTAATGTGCATTCTAGTGAAGGTTTCGCAATGCAAATGGTCAAGCAGCTTACCAACCAATCACTGTTAAATTTATGTCATCATTGTGCTTCCATAGTGAACAAAGTCATTTATGAAGTTGTGAGAAAATGGAGCAAAATCTCTTAAAATGGCAAGATAAAAATAGTGGGGATATGTCTCAACAATTGCAGTGTTTGGCAGGAAAAGATTGGCTTATTTGATCAACAGTGAACTACATGTTGGGGCCTACTCCTATCTTAGTTAGGTCAAATGGAGCACAGTAACATAATCAATATTTTAAGAGGGAGAAAAGAAGTCAAAGATGTGTTTTGAATGATAGTAGACTTCCCTGATTTGCAATATCTTGTGAGACATTAAAGTAGTGTTGTAAATGTTTCTTTTTTTGTCTACCCTTATCCATACAGAAATCTACGTCATTGGCAGCAAGACAACAAGCTCAGCAGTTGAGGAGTAAACTTAGAGAAGTGTTTGAAGAGAAACTCTCACATACAGATATTCTCCCTCCTTCTCTGACATACAAAAGCATCTTACCCCTGGCAGTAAGAAGCAAATCCCCATTACATTCAACAGTGCAAGGCTTGTTTAGTAACTTGATGGACAGCCTGCCAAGATTCGTTGGGAGTGGAGAGGAGAAGAACTGTCTGCGAGCTTTGAAGATTTTGGACTTGAGTGTTGAGAAAAACCCAACCTATCAGGTAACATTATGATGTTTTGCCTTCACTTACATAACTCACCTTTTAGTGCTATCAGGCATCATACACATATTGTGCTGGGCAGCATGTCTTTCTTCCTGGGCTATTTTCTCAATTCAGCAAGGGAGTCAACAATCAGTAAGTCAGCCTGTTTCATTTGCATTCCTGTCAGTATTTCTCGCGGACAGCCTTTCTTTCTGATTTCTATTACATCCCATTCAAATTACTGTCTCTCTTGTCTCTTTTAATGTGCCCAGCTTTTGTCGCTAATGACTTTCTATTTAGTTTCCTATACAATGAAGTGAAAACAATTTGTCATTATGGTAGCATTCAAGCAGTGCACATTCCGTATGAAATTTTGCCAATGAACTTTCAAGAGTACAGACCATCCATTTACTAATTTTTGGCTTATGTGTCATTTATTCATTATAATTTGTTTTTACTAGGTCGTAACCATCAGCTTTTCCACACTTGAGATAGATCTTTTGTATTCTCAATCAGCACTAATTGTAAAGAAATATGCAGCTCGTGTGTGGTTGTCAGTGTACTGTCATAATGAGAATCACATTTCAAGAGGCATATCAAGTATTTTCTCCACCATGCTACTCAGCAGTATAATGCAGGAGTACACTGCTTTAAAAACACACTTACAATGTAATGGTGCTATGCCACACAATGTCAAACTGGGATTTTTAGATAATCACAAGTAACAAACAGTAGTCCTCATGCTTAGTTCAGTCAAATATATTGTTGTTGTTTTTTTTAATTTGTTTAATATAAAATGGTTTGTATTGTTCTGATATTTAACTTAACCTCCATAATTGACCAGGTTTTGCATTATGATTTTAACAGGGGGACACCTATGAGCAGCTGATTAATTTCGTCATTTCCAGTCCTCGCCTTCTAGTATTTCCTGGGCTGCAGCTCCTGAAAACACTTGCCTGTTGTGGCTACCAGCCAAACAACTTGGAAGAATTTACTGCTTGGACTCTGAGACTGGCAAATCAAGTCATGCAAATGGAATCCCTTGACAGATCTATTCAGGTACGTAATTGTACCGAAGCTCACCCAGTAATGAAGTTTGGCTGTGTCGTAACAGAATAGCAAATGGACATCTCAAAACAGTCACCTTAATCCATGACCCATAGTCAGACAATGGCAGGAACATTCAGTAGAGACTTTTATTTGCTGGCTTTTGAATCAAGGACAGAAGCTCATATTCATAATGTAGAGCTAGTTAGAGTGCAGTGACGTTGTTTCCATCAATAATTAAAGTAGTTACCCTCACGTTATCAGAAAATATAGACAGCATTTTTTAGTACCAAACTTCAAATCTTCCCCTGCAGAACTTCTCCACTCTGCAGCCCCATGGGAAGGAGCCATTTGAGGCAGCATAGTCCAGCGATTATTCTGAATTTTGTGAGGTTCTCTTCTTTTTCTAACATTATCTATAGGAAGCCCTTTTATGTGGAGAGTGAGGCAACAGGAAATCATCAATGAAGATACCTATGACTTTCAAGTATTTGGCCCTTTGTCGTTGTGGCCCACTCTAAATGGGCTGGATTACACTTGGGTCGTGATTCCAGAATGTCCATCTGTTGATCGTTTCTAGCATCATAATAATTCATCATTTTCTGGACATATCATTAATATATGCCCAAGTGAGCGGATCCAGATTTGTGATGACTGATCATGTTAAAGACTAGTCTTTTATACTATCAAGTGCTGTGAGGAAATGCATAATTGTATGCATGTAAGTGTAGAGTGTGTGACTTCACTTGGTTTTAAGACTATGATGATGTAGGACTTCGCCATTTTCTTGATCCGTCTCTTCCTTAGTCTTCCACTGCCTCTGTAGCCCGAAGATTTCTGATTTACTGTTATGTGTGGTAGGTGGTAGGCATTGTTACCAGATATCCAAGCCTTTCAAGTAGTGACTTTCTAGTAATTATTTTAGGGCAGGGTTTTGTTTTATGTTAACATTGTTTTATTGCTTCATTTTTCATTTGTCAAGTTTTATGGCATTCCTGGTCTTCCATAGACCTCTCACTCATTGCTCATGCAGCTGAATTTCCCAATGTGTCGTATGCATCATCAGAAAGATTTATCAAGAATAGCAATGAGAAGATCCCAGAGAATGACCATCTAGATCTAGGTAGACTTGATTGATTGGTGGTTGGTCATGAAATCTTTTCAAACCTGATGAGATTTCCTACACAGCTGCTGGAAGTGTAGTGTTTATTCATCTTATTATAAACTTTGGTACACATGACTTGTTCTCTATCAACCCCAGGTTCATTTGGCTTACTACATGTCTTTGATGGGCATCTTTCATGATGAGTTGCTAAGTAACATTTTCTCACTGGAATTCATGATGGCCCTGGATACAGAAATGGATGGTAAGTTTCTATCCAAATAATAACTTGTTCTTATTTCAAGGGCAGTATGGCTCACCTTCTTCAGTCTTATACTGATTTGATCATCTACAACTTTAGCAGTATGTATGTACATCAGCTGATGCTGATAGGTGAGCACTCTCTATTGTGTCAGTGTACTGTGTCAGTTTATTTTCTTGGCAGGTTATTAAATAATAATAGTTCATATTGAGACACAAAGAACAGTACTTTTACTGTCAGTGAATTTATAGTAATCAATAATTAATTGATATTTCATTATCAGTAGTGATGTCTGGGTGAGTTTTACAGAGTAAGTGACAAATTTTAGCACAATACTTCCATTCACATCCATACACTATACATAGTGTGAACAATTTCTAGTTGTAAATAAATTAAGTGACATGATGTTGTTTTGGTGTACACTGTATGTCAAGCCTCTAGAGCTGCCTGTGACCTGGTGACAGACATGTTTAGTTCACTTTATACAACAGAACTCAGTTAGTAGGGGGTAGTCAGGACTTTCCAAATTTGGCCTATATAATTAATTATGTGCCACTGCTTCCAAATGGGGTATTTGGAGAAGAGAAATAACCACATTTAGATTATTCTTGTCTTCTATTTCTGCTGAAAAAACAGCTGCTTGCAAAAACAATAAGGATGGGTGAACATGGTCTGCACTTGTTTATGTATTGTTGTCAAATGGTTTACCACACTAAGAGCTTGTTTGTCAGTCATTGCAAGCCATGAAGTCAAAGTCATGCTGCAAATAAAGATTATTTCATCTTGGTTGCATCTACAGATGCATCAATTGTCAAATCACAGTAGTCAAGCAAATAGTAAGGCAATTATGTCATAATGATGAAGTTTTGTAGTTATTTCAGGCCTGCTGTAATAAGGCTATTTTAACAGAAAGAAAGAAGAGAGGGGAATTTAGACTTCTGCTGTTAAAACCAAGTTCCCATATAACTAATACATGCACTGTTCTAGGGGAAAGTAATTACACTTAAAAAAGATAACACAGTACAAAAGTGTCAAAATGAGTTTAATAGAAAGACTGAAGTAAAAAAAAGAAATCTCCAAGCCTCATAAGAAAGTTTGCAGCAAAGTAAAATATAATGAAAACTTTGGAAAGTGGACTTGTGTGTAGGCAGATGAGATTATTCAGTGAAACCTTTGCCTGGGAATTTCTGAAGAAGCATCCCTTGCTGTACAAAGCACAGATGAAGAAAGAAGCTAATAAGCATATAAATTTCAAACCAATAGCCCCAAAGAGGGTGACATCATTCTTTTAATATCGATTTGTTCGAATAACTGGCAAAACTATAGGATGAAGAGAGTTAGCTCCTTTTTCCGCCTCATCAATACTAGCACCTTGTTTGGCCTGGGGAGGATTGCCTGCGCAGTTTTCAGGCAAGTGGAGAAGTCACTCCATCCATCCTACCTACACTTCCTATCTTTCCACTTGTCCACATTTGCATTCCAGCAACTTTGTACTTTTGAAAGAATGATGAGTTGGTAAGGCCTGGCACATCAACTTTGTTGTTTGTGATTTGAATTCAAATCAGATGCCACATCTGAGGGACCCGACAAAGTGAAAAGAATTCTGGCTCTCCTCAATCGCTCTGTGGCTATTGAATGTCCTCATCTGGCAGTCCCTTGGTTTGGCAAGACTCTGTTACCCCCAGGTAAGTGGTCTCTCTTTTAAAATGACTCACATCATTAACCATGAAAGCGCACAGTTTTCACAAAAGTGCAGGAGGTATTTAGCCAGAAGATAAGAACAGTTGACACTGTTGGACTGCAGCTCCTAGAAAGCATTGAAAAAATTATGATTACAAGGAGTTGTGATCATTCACTGGCTTTCATATAATAATGTTTTGTACAGTCAAAATTGTTGTGATTTAGTGTTGCAAATGAGCAAATTGCAATTCAGCAGGGTTGACTGCATCACTATTAAACAATGAATCTAGAAATTGTGCATGGTAATATCAAGATCATCTCTGACACTAAACTATAGAGGCAGACATCAAGAAGTTGGGTTACACCTAGGGGTAGTTTGAGACTGAGAGGATGGTAATGGACGGGGATGCCAAAAGAATCCTTGTTGTTGGCTTATGCCATAGACAGGATAGTCAGCATGAGTAAGTCAGTTGTCAGGTCCTTCAGCTCATTCAAATCTTTTTTTGAGGCCACCGAGGTTGAGATATCACATTCACAGAACTTAACTCTGAATATTTTGTTTGTGTATAATATATATTTTTTTCTCAAAATATGCACATGGCACTAAATGATGATAGAGACACTTCCAGTCAGAGGAACTTGCTTCTGTAATACACTGGGAGCAAAAAATCAATATTGTAAAGTAACACAACTTGCAAGCGATTGAAAATTGAAGCCATATATAGTTCTGATCATTGGTTAGAAAGAACAGTCCATGATAAAATATTGAAGAATACCTTCTTTGAACAAGCATTGTCTCACTACTCAGTACTCTTCTGTTGCCCTTTACAATATCTTAAACACTGTATATTATATATCTGACTGGTAATCATTGCTCTTAGAAAAAGCTGCGTTTTGTCTTTTTTCTTTCATACCATCCTTCTGTTCTCAGTTTTGGATGTGGTTCATTACTGACACAACAAAGCATTCCACAAGAAGTGGGATGTGTCTTTAAAATGGAAAACCTCAAGTGATCACATATAGAGTGGTGAGAGGCAAAAGCAATCAAATATTAACACAAACCTCTCCCATTTGCACACTCAAAAATATTTATTTGAAAATTCACTGGAAGCTTAAAAACTGTTTAGTACAGTGAAACTTGGATATAACGAGGTCGTCGGGACCGACCGTTGGTGCTCGTTAGAACCGATGGCTTACATGCATGGTCCACTGAAAATCATGTAAAAACTGTCAGTAGTGTCAGGGAGACCCATAATAATACTAGATCTAACATGGCTAGACTGCTCGCTGCGGGTAGAGCGGAAGCGCCTTGTCCACCCAGGGGTCACCCAGGTAAACATGCCAGCATGCCACAAGTTTGCCACAAACCTGGGGGCCCCGCAGCGTGGCCAGGTACCGCCATGTTTTTATAGTGGCAGGAGACGTCACCGGGCTGAGTGAGCAGTCTAGCCCTGTAAGTCGATGTGGAGACCCTTTACTTAACAGGGTACTTAA
>JAWQUT010000340.1:783164-824822 GCA_033807755.1 Ellobium chinense
TGCCAGCATGCCACAAGTTTGCCACAAACCTGGGGGCCCCGCGGCGTGGCCAGGTACCGCCATGTTTTAATAGTGGCAGGAGACGTCACGGGCTGAGTGAGCAGTCTAGCCCTGTAAGTCTATGTGGAGACCCTTTACTTAATCACCGTTTCTGCGATTGTTAGGCCTATGATTGAAATCAAAATTGCCTAGCGCAATGATTGGTCTAAACAACAGGCTTGGCCAATCATTAGCCGAGCATATCAATCCCATCTTCCTCCCGTTGCATGGTCACATCTCCACAGCATCCTTCCCTACCCCGCTTCTTGGCCTATTGCGCAACTAGTTTGTACCGGTAATCCTACCGGTAAATTACATAAGCAAGACAGCGAGACTTGCCTATTGTTGGCAATTGTTACGTAGCCTAAACGTTCGAGTTCCTCGCCGCTGAAAGTTTTATTGCGGACGAAAGGGTTGCGAGGGCTTAATTGCAGGTCGGTTACCTCGTTAGGGCGGCGTTCAGCGGATTTTGTGCTCGTTATATGAAAGGCAAGTTTACTATTACAAAGAAGGAAAAAAAACAGGGATTTTCATTTAGCTCGGTACATACGGGAATTCATTTTATCCGTGCTCGTTATATTCAACTTTCACTGTATTTGACACAAGTAGCAATATTATATTCATAGATTTGGTATAATTAAACTGTGACTACGGGACTTGCAAAGTTTTCTTTTAATCATGCTAGTTTTCTGTAAAGGGTCTTGGTGACAAGTTTGGTCTCAGATTGCAGAACACCGATTTGCCTGTAGGCACCACAATAGTTGTGACTTTATGGGCATGGGCATCAATTTAAAAAATGGAGCAGGTCATTTGGATGTGTGGGAAATTCCATCTTTATGAATTTGGAGAGAGGAAGTACACTATTGCTGACCAAGAAAGGACCATCTCCAAAGACGTTGTGACTTATGCAGCAAATCGAAGCCAAATAGGTCAAAAAAATAAACTTACATGGCTTTAAAAAAACATATTATAATTAATATTTAGATCACTTTAACATTATGGATATCTTTTGCAGACAGAGGCTCAGAGCACCCAAGGTATATAAACAAGGTGATTGACGGTGTCTGTCGAGTCTGTGGGGGCTGTGAATTTCTTGAAAGATCTACTCACAGTCCTTATTCTCATTCTATAGGTTTGTTGGTTCAATTTTCCTTTACATATCACTTTTTTGTCTTTTTAAATATTTTTTTATTAGTGAAATATTCATCGTTTTATGCTAGAATGAAAGTGGTGTTTAAATGATCCATTTGCAGATTGAGTTACAGGAGTTCAGTGATTGGTCAAATCAGATGTAGTCCTGACTGGTCTGTTTGTTTCCTCTTCCACTCCTCCCTGTAGAATTGATTATCACACTAGTAAAAGCAGAGGAAATGCCAGGAGAGGCATTGGAGAGCAAAACAGAGACCAGGAGGAAAGATTGAGAAAGCTTTTGAACACTTGTAACTGTGTTGCTGAAAGTTTGCTAAGTAACTTCTTGGCATTTATTGTTTCAGATGCTCTGTTGTGCTTTGACTCTAGAAGAAGGTTGATCAGGCTTGAAGATTCACATAGACGGCATCAGTTGTTTGACTGTGAGAAGTAAGCAGCAATGATCGTATAAGGGAATGAACAGATGAATGGATCAGCAAACAATTTTTTTATTCCTTATAAATGCATTGGGGAAGCATTACCCTCATCTCGGCAAATTGCACAATGAGAAGTAAATGGTAGTGATCAGTGTCTTTGAAAAGTGCCATTGTATGCATCTTCCCTGCCCAGTCGCATTGAGAAAATTATCGAAAGATGTAACCTTCTGGCATGACAATTACGTGAAGGCACATAAATAGGCCTTGCTTAGATAAAAGTCTTATAAGTCTTATGATGTTAGTCTGTATTGAATTCTTGTTTTGCCGGTATCACTTGTGTCCGGAGCTGATATTTTGGCACTTAGGATATTCTGCAGCAGTCTTTAAAGTTTTGTCATACCAGTTGTGTAATAATAATGAGAATCACGGTAATAAAAAAGCATTATAAGTCTTGTATCCATGCATCCATCATTACCCCAGCAGGCTAGATCATTCAGTAACTCTCACTGCTCCTTGAGAGAGCTTACATTCGAGAGACACTAAACAATAGCATTCTGATAAACTTTCTTTGTCTATGGCCAATTACCTATTTTATAAATCACAGGTAAATAATAATAACCATCATCCGAAAGATTATAATCCTTTTATCTAGATAGTGCCTGCTGACATGTTTACATGTTATTACTGAACAACATTTTCAGGGCATTTAGAGCATGACCATGATTGGATCATTACCATCCACTTATGATATTCCACAAGTTAGCTCTGCCGTTTAGCAAGATCAGGCTATGGTGACTTCTGTTTGTGTATATGTCTAGTATATTCTCCTGTTCGATAATGTCTTCATCAGAGTGGCCATACTGTATCTTGGCAAGGGTGATATCTGTGCTGGTAGCGACTTGCTGAATGGCCAGTGCCAGGCTGATGTCAGACAGCTGCAAATGTTGGGATATACTGTTGTTGTGGTGAGTGCGAGTTCAGTGTTCAGTGCTATGGTTGTGTGCTTTGCATGTGAGTGGGGGAGGGGGGGAATAAATTCACACACACAATTTCAAGTTTGTTTCATCCATGGCTCATTTCCATCCTGGATCATGGTATATAAGTAATAGGCCAGCAACATGATCTACTGCAAGGGTGCCCAGCCTTTGCAGAACAGGGACCAGTTTTGTATTTTTAGTCATGATGTGAGGGTTATGTGTAAACTATGAGTTTATCTTTCAGCATAATTTGTGACAATGCTCAGTAGAAAGCACTGTATAATCAGAGTAACATCTTGTGCCATTTTTTGCACCCTTGACAGGTTAATTTTGGTCCTGGGACCAGTTATTGATCACAACTGATCTACTGTAAAAGGAATTGTAAAAGGAGGATGCAATGTTCATGTCATAATGGATGATGATTGTTATGAATGTGATTACTGGACATGTCAAGTTAGACTTTGTTTCAATGTATTTTGCAGCTTCTGCACCATCAGCTGTCATCGATGGAGTTTTACAGTGAAGAGAGCCTTGATGACCATTTGAGAAAGAAGATCAACTCTACAGTGGGCTTTCAGTTATTAGTTGACCCAGCAGTGGCTTTCATGAATGAAAATGATTTGGTGTGAAAATTATATGAGAAGCTTTTGTCCAGAGGGAATTTTCTTCCAAAAAACCATCAGTTGCGTTTCACTTTTTACAATAAGTATCTACATTTGAGAAACACTGGAGAAATGTTACCAGTTTGTGTGCAATTTTTGGAGTTTAGTTAAGGATGATGGGTGTCTGAAGACCATCATCCATGTTGATGTATAATATGATATATTCTTGTTTTAAAGGCATTTGAAATATGACATTATTAAGTCTGAATGGACTGTTTGATCATGAGCTACCAGTATGGTGTAGGTTTAATGTCAACAAAAATACAATGTAGATTACCTGAATGTTGTGCTACAGTGCTTTCAAATGCAAATACTTGGGTACACACAGTGATGGCTTTTTGTAGGCCTATGGAGATCCTAAAGAAAAATCTGCACAGTACTTACAATGCAGGCTTTTAATGTTAGCTGTTAAAAAACATACAAAAACATTTTTACAGGACCCAGCCTTGCAAAACCGCAGACTTTGCTCTCTGCCGTTACACTCACATTAGCACATTCACACAACCAAATGCAAGATACAGTACATGGAAAAATGTAATGTGCGAACTGACGTATACAAAAAAAGTTCATGGTTCTGTGTCCCTCTGACAGATAGAAAGAGAGAATTATACAAGCTGGGTCTCTATGAAAGAAAGATTTCCCTCTAGTGTCTTAAGTAAGGGGTGGATTTAGGAATTATGAATTTTTTGTTATTATCATTATTTGCAAGATGGTACATTGGCTAATGAAAGCTTCTTTCCTATAATTTCCTTCTCTGCTGAATAGATACAGCTGATGCCAGAAATGTTCATCAGCTCCCAGGGCTTTGAAAGAGATCATCTTGTAGAAGTTCAGTTTGTTTGATGCCTTATATCACAATTTTTTGGTAGGAGAACATCTATCTTCAAATCACATATTCCCGCAATGTACTACCTGAGCTATGGCCTGTTTGATACACTTTGACTATCATCTGTCTCCATTGCATCACTGTCAACATTGATATCTTGTTAACTAAAAGCATTGTGATAATTTCCATCATAAGTTCACTGTTAAGATGTATTTATTATTCTGTAGTGTTGCTGCATGTGTTGGTAATTTTTCTGTGGAAGAAACTCATGAACTCGATTTCTAGAAGAGAACCTGTTTTGAGTCGATGAGATGTTTGAGTTTCTGAGTGTGGTGAGATAGTTGGGTTAATGAGTGTGAACAGCTGGGGAGTGTACCAAAGTCACAGATGCACCTTAGGTGTTGAAAATTATAGTGATAGTACTTTTAATACAAAATCGAGCAAGTCACAAAAGTATTTAGAAAAGTAAATATTGATAATGAATACTGTTGAAAGTTGTAGTGGTTGTATTTTAATTTGACTGAGCTTAAACATCAACAGAGTAAAATGAGGCAAAATGAGCGGGTCAGTCCTCAGTTTTGCTTCCAGAATATAGAAGACCATGTCAACATTGTGTCAGACCATGCTATCTCTGCAGGCCTGCACTTGATCAAATCAAACAAAATGTGAAATGGGTTACCTGAATATTTTTCACAGTTCCTCTGAACATAAATATCGGGTGCATAGTGGCACCTTTTTGTGTCTTATGAAGACTCTAAAATGCAGATCTTTAGTGTTTTATTATTAATAAAAATAAATAACAGTTTGTTGGCCCTGTCCAGCAAAGTTGCAGGCTCTGTGCACATCAGAGTGAAATCTGTCAGTACACATTCATGCACATATGCATGCAAATATATAAATTCATGATACTGTACATGGGAAATTGTAAATTTGTGACAGATGTGTATCCAGGTATCCAACTGACATTTTTAAAACTTCATTGTTCTGTGTCCCTTTGTGAGATACATTTTGGGCTGCTGGAAAAGAAGGACTTTTCACCTAATATCTTTACTTCAGGGCAGTTTTAGTGATTGTTGTTATTACCATGCCCTTAGGGTTATGGAGACAAAAGAAATATAGTACAATCTAGACATCTTGACATCATTAGAACAACTGAAATTGAGTTGAATAGAGAGAAAATTGATATATAAAGAATTTTAATAGAAAGAGGCAAATTTTTTTTGCAAGGGAGATATCCAATCCTTAGATTTCCTACTCACTGCCCATTCATTTCATATGTCGTTACAGAAAGACACTTCAGATTTCTCCACAGCAATGTGTTAGAAGTGATATATGCTACAGCTGGATAGAGTTGCAGATTTAGAAATAAGTGAAATGGGCCGTGCTGCAGGATTCTGTCTCTAATATTCTTTTCCGTTTTACTTCGAAACACACAGAGAGGGAAACAAATTGAGAAGTCTAGTAGTCAGACAAAAAGTTTAATTTTTTGAACATTTTAAAGCCGTTCCTGTGACAGGGTTTATGTATGGGTCAAGATAATGTTAGTACCCCCATAACACTAAGAGTAGCCCTGTGGATTGCTCTTGTTTGTGATGCTAAAAAACAAAGCAACTGCATGTACATGTACACTGCTCAGAGCTTTTATGTACAGTATTTTTTTTGTCACTGTCTAATAAAGGCTTGATATTGTTATGAACTGCGGTGAAAGTGGGAAGGGAGCTGTGCCTTTATCTAGCTCAGGGCCCAGTGGACCTTAACTCCACCCGCACTTAAACATCAAGAGTCTGTTACGGAACATGCCAATGTTGATTTTCTTTGTTCTGATGTTATAGTTTAATATTGTGATATAAATAAACAGTCTGTTGCCTTGGCCTATGAATTAACTGGTTGTGTTTTGAAAAAGTATGTTAAAAGCCTTGATTGTGTATACTGTAAGTTGTGAGGAGGGGGCAGGTGAGGGTGCCGCCCATGAACCAAGTGAAGTAGGCTCGCAATTTCAGGGGTTAAGAAAAAAGAAAGAATGGGAAAAGATGCAAGAAGGGAGACATAGCATAATAGGAGAAGAAAGGAAGAAATAAAAGACTGAAAGCAAACACTTTGTTGCTGACCAATTCAGAAGTGAGGAGAAGGAATGGCGAGAAGGGTGGGGAGGGATGGAGGAGGTAAAACTACTTCTGATGCTTTACTGATGGGAAAATGCAAGTAAAGTGATGCATAATCTGGACTGGTGAGGTAGCCCTGGATGAAAAAGGGAATTATTTAGCCAACTCCAGAAAGCAAGCCATATGCCTCTTTTTTTCTTAGGAAGAAAAGTCGCATGGATTAAAAATCACTTGGATAAAAAGTCACACAGAAACAAAGTCACATGAGGAATAACTCACATGGGGTATACATACATTATAATTGTGTGAGTTAGAAATAAATGCTCATTACTAATTCACATACATACAGCCTATTTAAGTACCATACCGTAAATAATCTTTGGCAAAAGAAATTTTAAAATCGCAAGAAGGAAACTCGAAGTAAAACTTATTTCAGTTCTATTATTAATATTATTTCAGTTACGCTACTCCTCCTCCTCCTCCTGAGGTTGAGTGATTACTGTACAAAGACAAACTTGAAATTCTCACTTTTCAATATTTATTCTTCATAAGTTGCAAAAACAGTGTCGATTGGAAAAAACAAGCCGATTCCCGCTAACAAAAACTTTCTCCTATCTATTCAGCTCTCAAGATAGTGCAGTTTTTCTTTCTGCTGCTTTGATTTGATTTCGTAATTCTCACTAATCTAAATTTTATGTCAATACTGAGTTTCATCCACGCATACTCACCTTCAGACGTCATTTTTCATACGTGTTTTCTTTTAACTTTTGTTCATCTTTAGTTTACAAATGTTATAGTTTACAAAAGCATATTATGAACTTACAATGACAGCTAACAGATCTTGTTGCCTATGTAGAAAATAAGATAGGATTTCTTTTTCTCCCCCTTCGTGAGTTTTCTTCCGTGTGACTTTTTATCCCAGGAAAATGAGACATGACCTTTTCTTTTTTTTCATGTCCGTGTCACTCTGTTTTCTTCCGAACCCGCTGATTTTTTAACTAATCTCTGTCGACTGTCAAATAGATATATTTATTTCTTCCGTTTCTGTTGATGGGCACTGCATTATATTCATACGAGTCCTTAAAAATGAGGCAGATTGAAACGAAATGCGAAGTCATGTGAATAAGTGGAAATGGAAATTTGCTGTCGCTACTTTCGGTTCATGGACATCCCTTTTGGATGCATTGTAGCTCCCGGATTTCTGATGTATAGCTCCAGGCAATCCAGAGCTGAAGCTGTCTGCGATGTTAGTCTAACATGGATCTGAGAACTGGTGCATTCTTTTGTCTTGGCCTGTCTTGCCTCATCGTCGCAAAATTTTGCTTGCTGTCTACTTTCACTTTCAACTTTCAGTAGTTTCACTGATCACTGCTGAACTTAGTCAGTCTAGTTTTAGACTGGGAGCACACACGCACACACAGTGTCACACGCACACATACATCTCCGGCTATCTCTAACGACAGCGCCGATGATACAGTTCATTTAGACATCGTAGACAAGTCATGGAATCGGTGCTATCGTTAGAGAAGGCCACATCTCCTTCCCTCCCTAGACTACCCCACACCCACTTACTGAGAGCTGTTAAAACTGTAACTGTCTTAGGGGAAATCATTAATCTAGTCAGTCCAGTCTAGATCTAGGTCTTAACGCAATCCGCCCAATGCAGCACAATGGTTTGGACTTGGTATGAATATAATGCATTAATGGTGGCACAAGATTAGTTTTTGGCAGTCTCAGTTAGGGTCATATTTACAGGGGGAAACAGGGAAAGTGCCTAAGAACTTATTAAGAAGACTTCCTTCCTCTATTTTCTTTCTGGATTTGTCATCTTTAAGAGCACTTTCTCCTTTATCCTGTTCTATGTTAGCATCTGTTTAATGTATCTTTTACACGTCTATCAACACATATCACTGATAATATTTTGTCTATGTATGAGTTTCATTGCCTCAGCAAACACACAAATTTTCGCAAAGAAGTGGGCGATTACTGTTCTTAAGAACAAATCGTGAAAGATACAGAAATTCGTTTTTTCCATCAGCCATACAGTTTTCCAGTTGCAGCAGTCTCTCTTGAGTTGTCCAGTTTCCAGTACAGTCCATATATCGTTATTATATATTTCACTCTGGTATGTGTCAACGGTTGTGTGGGTATGTGTGAAGGTGTGGTTGCGTGTGCGGTCAGGTAATGTGTATGACCTGAAATGAAATTTAATGTTGAATGTGAAATGTAATTTATTGTTGAATGTGTATCAACTGTGAACAGAATTTCCCTCGTGGATATTAAAGTTTATCTTATCTTATCTTATCTTAACTAGATTTTAGTAAACTCGGATCATGATTGTTCTTAATCCTTGAAAGCAGATGTCACAGTAATGCTCAGTGATCTGCTACTTGCCCTTAAAAGTAAAAGTGGCTATCATTATACTGGTGGCAAGGAAGAAGTGTTAGAGTCGAAGTTGTGCAGATGCATGGATGTTCGGGCAGAGGCAAATTTTGAGAGGAAACAATAAGATAGCTGACACTGTGTCACAAGAGCAAGATGTGGCACTGACCATGGGTGCCTTACAATACAAGAGTCAACAGTTGTGTGGGGACATGTGGGTGCAGTTTTTTGTTGATGTGTGTGGGGGTCTGGGGGAAGGGGAGGAGAGAGGGTGAAGGTGGTAGTAAGAGTGATTCATTATGAGGTGACTTTCAATTTGGGATTCAGTTGCTGAGCCAGGAATTGTATTACACATAGTCTGGTTCATTTGCCCAGACCTCAACTAGACAACTAGACTAGTTCCTTCTGTCTAGAAATACAGTATTTTCATTGACATTTCTGACAATAGTAAGAGGTTTGCTTTAGCTTTGATATTTACTTTTCACTTTTTCAGTTGATGAGTGAGAGCAACTATAAACCAGAAGATGAAGGTGTAACAGTGAAGACATTATACTCATTTTTGTAATGTAGTCATGACTGAGAGAGACCGGGCTGAGAGATCAGTTCAGATGGTTGAAAGACAGTGAAAGCAGATACAAATAAAAATGGTGCTGCCTTTCTCAGATGTGACAGTGAAGAGACTGTTTTCCTGGAAACAGCACTGGAATATCCTGAACAAGATACACCAACTGTCTGGTACAAAATGCTGTGGTGTTCATTGTTGTTATTTCATGTCAGAGAAGAACGATGTGGATAAGAGCATTGGGAAATGGAAACATCCTTTTGTAATTGTGAGAGGAACACAAAATGCAAGTGTTCTTTCGAGCAGAAAGATCATGAGCTCAAATAGAAATGGCATTGGAATGTGCATGAGAATCCCATTACAAATGACATGCCTAATTGATAACTCGGAGCTATGTTATCAGAAAATTTATCTGTCATCTGCATTTTCAACTTGGCCAGCTGGTGCAAGCATGAACACATTTTCTGTCTCACTAAATAGCAATGTTGATGTGATGTCATCTGGAACACCTGATGGCACAAATAATTTGCATGGCAAAGATATTTTTCTGGATCGACTGCATTCATGTGGCACCCCCGGAGAAATTCTGGATCTAGTGGGAGGTGCTCTGTACATCGGATCCTTGGAAAAAAGCCATATTGCAGCAGTTTTTTTATGCTATCAGACCTCAGTGTATGACCAGTTCACTCTTCCATGGCTGCTTCCAGAACCTCAGCTGAGAAAAAGACAGCTACAGTGCAGTTTTCTAGATTATCAGTTTCTTAGACCTTATACAACAGATAGCAAATTCAAGCATCTTTGTATGTACACAGAGGCGCATGTGAAGGACCTACCAGTCAGAGATTGCCTTCAAATTTTGCATAGCTTAAATCTTTTATTTCTGAAACCACAGCAAAGCACTCTTGCAGATAAGCTACACAACAGATGTTTAAAGAACTTGCAGTTTCTGGACTTGCATCAACTTGCCGTTTTGTCCTCATGCCTTCAGTCTTACCCTGGGGAGTTTGTTTCACTTGGCAAAATTGCTAATGCTACAAAAATCTGGCTGACTGAACATCCACCTTATGATGTTGATTTAGGTGACTTATGTGAAGTATTTGCCAACATCAAACATACAGCAAGCGTAGATATGTTTGACTTTGGAGCTCAGACAATCATTGCTAAACTAAATCATGATCCCAACAGCATTACCCTGAATATGCTAAGTAAAGTCTGTTTGTTTGCAGAAATATCAGACCATGAATGCACAGAACTTCTAGTCAATGGGATTTTGAATTTTCCATCCACAACTTTTCAGCATCTTAATATTGATAACACAGCTCTTTCATTTGGTGTTTGCTCAGCTATCGGTAAAAACCCATGGCTATGTCCTGTTTTACACAGGGTGCGAGCTTGTTGTGCTTCAGAACTGCAGCACCTTGAGAGTATGTCTTTGCAGGATATTGTTAGGCTCATCTTACCATTTGATCAGATCCCTCAGGGAATGGAGATCAGCAGTTTAGCTCAGTGTGTTCTGGCTTCAGACAACTTTTTACTGTGGCAGGTATGTACCTTTTACACTGTCTGGAAGTGTAAAATATATATATATAGTTCATGGCATGATGATTCTGACTTAAAACATAAATGCCTTGTCTGACGAGAAGGCAGACCAGTCTGTCCAAGAAACTGTTGAATTACTGAAGTTCTTTTCTGCTATGATTGTAGATGGAGGATCAGTGCTAAATCATACCTTCGTTCTTGTTCGTTTAGGTAGAATTTGGGAAATGTATGAGCCGCTGTAGCTCTGGCAGACTGGTTCAAAAGTCATAAGGTGTTTCACTTGTTATTATTTTGGATCCAAAGACTGTTTTGGAAACTTATGCCCAGTGATTTTCAGTATACAGACAGGAGAATTAGCCATCTGCCTCAAACTGTCTAAAGGCTGCTACAGCTGAAGAAGATATCTTTTGTTATCATTTTGTGTACCACAGAGTTGTCAAGTTAATTACCCTTTCAATCCCAAGGCTTTTCTGTTGATGTAACTTTTGGAATAGCTAAGGCTCTATTTTTGAAACATTGGTACACTAAGATAAAGTAAAACTGGATACAACTACTGCGACCACAGTACACACTTTGTTAAGGTGACTTAAATAGATAGTAAAAATAATTTTTTTAGAATGGTAGCATGAGGCAAATTGAGTTAAGCCTCTTTCTGGCTGCATGACCATTGTTATGGATATTGAGTTGCACATGTTGTTTACCACCCGACCAGTCGCCACTGGGGTGCAAAATTCTGACGCTGAGCTCAGCGTTCTGCAAGGAGATGCATATGATGGGTTAAAATATATATTGTCAAATTACTTGTACAATTTTTTTCTGCTTCACCTTCTCTTGTCAGCTGATGCGCCATCATTTGCAAGCAGATTTTATTAGATTACCCCTCAAAGGAAAGCTTCTGTATGCCTACCATAAAAGGCTCGAAAAACTCTTCAAAGAAAGCAGTCCAGCGGAACTGACTGATTTGCTCTGGCAAGATGATGGAGAATGGGCAGAAGTCCTGTTTAAGTTCTTGAAAAAGGTATGTGTATTTCACTTTTTATTGATTTTTAATGCTTTATTTACCAGATCACCCACCATCACCTGCTCCTGAGTTTTAATACCCATTCTTAATTGCCCACACTACACCTCTACCATTATAATAATGAAAAGTATAAAACAACACTAATTTTTTTAGACGTCTCTGTGTTTTATGATATTTGGGACATGATGAAAAGCAGTCATGGTTGGATTACAATTCTGTTGCAGAGATAATTGTCAGATATGAAAAAGGAATGGTCAGCTGCGAATCTTGATAACATTAGCAGGAAGTTGCCAGACCAGATTTTGCAGTAGCTACTTGAAACCACACATCATTCTTTCACCCCAAAAATGTTTGAACATTAAATGGTTTTGCAGTCTCCCTTTTCATATGACTTTCATATTATTGCTCCCTACAGATGTCAACTGCTGGTGTGTATTCAGATGGAAATCTTCCCTCCTTTCTCACCCACCAGTCACGTCTGAAGCCAGAACAGTGGGATGTTCCTAAGGGCCATATTCATTTTGGAGTCTTGCATGCAATCGACAAATTGCGGTCCAGTTTGCCCCTTACTTTTCTTGACCATTCCACCATCACCAAACTACTTGTGAAGTTGGACTTTGATGATTGGATGACCCTGTTCAACACCCTTAATGGCCTGGTATGTTGGGGAGAAACTTTCTATATTTTCCATTTGTTATCTAACACCCTGACATGGATTTACTATAAATAAAACACAAAATCTGTGGCTGATTGAATGACTGTCTACCTGGGTTTGTCCATCCGCTCTATAGATCCACACCATTTCATAAACAGTTCTTAAATTTGGCAAGATAACCTACAATGGGCAGGAAGGGACACAAGAGGATATAGCCTTTGTCCCTATTAAGCAGTTGAGACCCCACCGGATTAGAACATATCTTTCTTTGTCTTGAACTTGAGAATCAGATTTTCAGAAGCACACTCTCACCAGACCACTTTCTGTTAAAGAAGTGTTCTGTAACAGAGGTTAGTGAAAAGTAATACAGTGAGCCCCGGATCTAATGAGGTCGCCAGGACTGACCGTCAATCCTCGATGAAACCGAGGTCTCGTTGAACGCAAGGTCTCTGCAAAATCATGTGAAAACTGATCTGTCTCTAGTGAGAACCATTACCTAAAAGGGTACTCAACTTTGCACTTCAAAACTATCGCTGGTTGCTATCCTTGACTCCAGACACTATCGGCCTAATCACATGGCGAGCTAATACATGTACCGATTTATTTTTTTGTTGTAGAGAAAGTATATTGAGAAATAAATGGTTTCAATCACCGTCTCTGAGTCTATGATTAAAATTTCGCCTAGCACATTGATTGGTCCAAAAAAAAAGTTTGGTCTATCATCAGCCGAGCATATTATTCCATCGTTCCATTGTCCATTCCCCTCCCATCCTCTCGCCCTTGCCTCATAGAGACTTCAAAGGCTTGCTTTAATTACTCTTCCGCTGATAACCAAGATGGTCCTGTCTCTTTCCTCCATCCCCTCTCTCCCTGCTTCACTCCTTTGCGCACGCAGATATTACCGGTAACCTAACATGTTGACTCAGTCTTTAGGTTGTAGACTGTTGGTAGCAATTGTTATGTAAACCTTCGGGAGTTGCTCGCTGCCGACAATTTTGTTGCGGGTGAAAAGGATGTGTGACAGCCTAACTTCAGGTCAATGACCTCGTTAGAGCCAAGGTTGCTAGTTTTTGTTTTTGTTGGATCAGAGGTGCATTTACTATTAAAAATAAGGGGAAAAAAACGGGGACTTTAATTTCCCTCGTTGAATGTGAGGTCTCGTTGAATCCGAGCTCATTGTATTCGAGGTTCACTGTAACACTGCATGTGATACACACAGTGCAACCAGAATGATATGATAACAGTGTGATAAGCTGCACATTGTTATCTTCAAATGTGGTGCGCTGCAGTGCAGTATGTATGCACACAGGCTGTAGTATGTATGCACCCTATAGAAATAGGCAGGTTGACAAAAAATTGGGAAGAAGAGTTTTAAGTGATATGACATTCATCCTACTCACTGGAAGAAGGCGAGTAGGCACAAATATTGCTTGTTTATTGTGAGTTCCCCCAACCCCCCTCCCACACCTCACCCCATTTTCAAAAAGTACTGATGACACTTCATATACAAATCATTAGAAAGACGACGAAATGGAAAAGAAAATGGAAATTGAAAATTGTTGTGTATGTTTATGAAGGGTCTTGAGTTTATCACTCTTTTAGACTGAAAACTGTCCCGACTCTTTTAGAAACCCTATTTATCATATGAACAGGACCTATTTCCAGTGACATAAAAGTGTGTATAAAATTTTTTTGTATGTCACACATTACATACTTTTGACCTGCTTAAGAATGCTTTGACTGGAAGGCTTGGAAACATGAATATGTGACGTCATTTATTTCGTGATGTTATGAATATGCGACATCATTTCATTTGTAACTATTTCCGTCTACCTAAATTTAAGAAAAAAAAATGTTTCAGTCTGTCTTTCTTATCGCTTGTCATCATTCTTTTCACGTTTCAGTTCAGTAAAACATTTGAATTAAAGTACTTGAAATGTCACAGTGTTTCTGTGGTCTAAAGTTTCATCAATGATTGTCAGCTGTTTGGATGTACTTTGTGTTGTTTAACTGTGTGATTCATTCAGCTTTGTTGTGACTGATGTGTCTCAAACAGGGTGAGGGCCACTTCAGGGCCCTTTTCCCAATTAAAAGTTAATTTTTTAGTAGTTAAGAGTTTATATGATGAAAAGGATCTGAAACTCGTGTTTGTTTAATATCAGATTTATGAAATTTGTTATACATTTATCATATTCACTCGCCAGAGGCTTGTGAATACAATGAATGTATAACTCATTTCATAAATGTGATATTCAAACAAACATTCATTACAGATCTTTTATATCTCTGTGAATGCTCATCAGAACTTTTAGCAATGTCATTACTTTTTAGTAGCTTGAAGCCTCAGTGCTGATCTGCACACATAATGTTTAGGTTCTCTGTTTCCGAAATAGGTGTCCTTTGACTTGCAAAATGAAAATCCCCCCCCTCAGAAAAAAAAAACAACAGGTTTACTGGTTTCAAAAACTGAGAAAAAATTTTTAATAGTAAACTGTTCCAACCTGTGTAACGTTAATGTCAATCGTGGCTGCCATATTAAACATGTTGATTTATTTATGTGGATATGTTTTGCCCCCTAATCCATCATCTGTATATTCTTTACAGGGTACGTTATTAGAGATATCAAGAGGCCAAGCTAAGGAACTAGAAACAAGGCTTGTAGAGTTGTTTGAAGATAGACTTTGTCGCACACACACGCTCACCCCAGCTTTAACAACAAACAAGGTCTGGCTGGGTGCAAAGCACAGAAAGAAGAAAGAAAATAGATTATTCAGCCATCTGCTTGACAACTTGCCAAGATTTACCGAAGGACTGGGGGAGAAAAACTGCTTGCGAGCCTTGAAGATTTTATACTGGAGTGCAGAAAAACTTCCAGCCTATCAGGTATTAAAGAAAACAATCCTCACCCCCTTTTGTGAGTGTGAATATCACTGTTGCCCATAAAAAGTGATGAATTTTCAAAGCTTTAGAAAATGACTGTGCACTTTAACAACATGATGTTTGATTGTAATATAAGCTGGTACTCAAATTATGAGATTGATTTACTCATCATTTTCTATTATGTCAGCTTATTTTTATTGGTGTGCAGTCCTCAGGACATTTAAGATATTGTACATGAGGTTGATTTACAGCCTTGTAATAAGGTGGAAAGTAAGTTATCAATGTTCATATATAGTTATTGAAAATTCTTTGGTTTGTTCTCTTAAATAAAAAAAAAAAATGTAGAATATGGCTAGAGGTAAACTTGGAGTGGATCAAATGTGAAGGCTCTGCTTTAAAGAAAAAAAAGAGGTAATATTAAATTTTTAAAATGAAGAATAACAGTCTATGAATGGCAACTTCTGACATAAATTTGTCATAGTAAATCAAAGATTAGAAACAGATATTCCAGGTTTAAGGAATTTTTGGTTATTTTGTGATATAAGACTGTCTTGCTTTCATACTGTCTCAGCTGTATTGATTCTTTATTTAGAAATCTTTACTCTGATTCTGAATTGTTTAGAGCAGAGCCGCTTTTTGCTTTGTTTAGTTTAATATCATGTCTCATCCCTGTCTTCTTGACCACAGTCAAAATGATACATGAAGTTCCAGTCATTCTGTTCATTTTGTAGCTGGTGCTCTGCATTATTTAGAATGTTTCTTTATATTTTTTTTTCTCACACTGTGATTTGATAAAACAGGAGGATTTTAATAGAACAATTCATATTAAATAGTATTGGTGAAATCATCTTAGCATAAACAATTAGCATTATGCAGGTTAATCCTGGAAATTATGTAAAACTTAACTACTGATACAAGTTGAGATTATGCAGTGACTTTTATGTTAAAAATAAAAAATACTGTACACTATCCTCTTGAAATAGTTTCCATTAGAATTAGATGGAAGTTGAGATTAAATAGATTGTGATTAAGCGGTAGACTGTATCATTTTTTAAAGAAAACAAATAAGTTTTGTTTTTATCCATGTCTCAGGAGGAAATCTTTGAGAACTTGATCAGCTTTCTCATGTCGCATCCCAAAGCTCATGTCTACCCAGGTTTTCAGCTGCTGAAAACGCTTTCATATGCAGGCTACCAGCCTAGAGACAACGAATCATTCGAAGCTTGGGTTTACAGTTTGACAGCTGAAGTTATGGACAAGGGATCATTGTATAAATCTTTGCAGGTAATGAAATCTGAGAACATATCTTGTGCTTTTCCATGTCAAGGTTTGCCACAAACCTGATACTCTGGCATTTTCAGGTCTAGAAAGTAACTGTAATCAGAAAAAAGTGGCCAACTATCATGAGAAAACTCACTGAAAATTTGAAATAGTGAATTGGCAGTTAATGATTTTGTTTGGAACTATGCTCTCGTGTGTCAACAAGAGTGAAAACGTGCTGTCAACAAGAGTGAAAACGTGTTGAAAAGTGGATAATTGCAGTGTGATAATAATAATAATAATAATGCGGTTTATAAGTCTCATATCCAGGCTAATGCCCGCTCATGGGACTTCACACTATTATTACCCCAGCAGGCCTGATCACTCTAGGACTTTGTCCACTCCCTGGGGAGCATACAGTGCTGCTGCCATTTATAGGCACTGATCACTAGCATTCTGACAATATCTTCCATTACCTATAGCCAGGTACCCATTTTACAGACGGGTGGACTGGGGAAAACGCAGTTGTTATTATGGAAAAGATAATGTAAAACCACTGAGAAATATCATGAAAAGGAAAAAACGTTGGTGATGCAGATGAGGCTATTTTTGTTTTCATCCATTGTAGAAAGCTGTAGTGTGCAACATACATATCTAGACATACATATCCATACAACTTGCCATTGTAAGAAGTCTAGACTGGACTTCTTACAATGGCAAGTTGTATAGATATTTAAGTTTCAGTTGATTGCTAGGTTCTGAAGCTGGCAGCAGTGTACCATCCATGGTTCTACAAAAGTATAAGCAGTGCTTGAGATGTGATAAGCTGTCATGTTTTGCCTCATTAAGATTAACATCTTGCTGGATCATGCCTATTATGAATGACTTGATTTAACCAAGCCATGCTGGAAGTTCACCATATTTTTCATTTAAACTTCATCTTGTGTTGAAATTAATGAATGTTGTTTTATGTCTCCATTATGAAAGTTGGTAGCCTAATAAGGCCCTGGAATAAAAATGTTAGTCCTGAGATTGTTGTCTTCTGTTGTGAATATTAGGCTCAGTTGCATCTTAAACTGCTTAAATGGTTTATAACATTATTCACTAACAATGGCAACTGAAGTTTGGCCCCTTCTTTCAGGTTCAAATGGCCCACTACATGTCAATGCTGGGAATATTTTCTGATGAGTTTTTATCAGAGATCTTCTCCATAGATTTCCTTCTTGAGTTGGAGATAGAGCTTAAAGGTAACTATTAGTTGAATGTGTATTTGTATGCGTATGTGAATGCTTTAATTTAGTATGTGCATTGTTACTCTGAAGTGCTCAGATCCTGCAGCTCAAAGTGGGTTTAGTGCTATATAAATGTTATTCATTTAACTCTATTATTATTTCAGCTGCATTTGATAGAGACTCTTAAAAAGTGGTGTAACTGACCTTTTTCTCAGAATGTCAACGGTGAGCCTCGAAGACAGCTCGTTTGTCATTAATTGGTTAAGATACGTACCTACAGGTTTTGATTCTCCTCTCAGTGTGAAAGTAGACACTAGCTAAATCATATTTTTTGGCCATGCAGGGAACAAAATAAATATTTGAATAGCATGATCATTCTCAATGCATAATATGAAATGCTAATGTTTTACAAACATTTTTTTCTCAAAACGTTAGGATCAACCCTGTACAGGACCCAGATTGTTACAACAGATTTGGCACTGCTGAGCAGAACTGTTGCCATTCAGTGTCCACATTTAGCTCTTCCTTGGATTTGTCAGAACTTCTTACCCACATGTAAGTATCTAAGATGGTAGCAAGTGCAAGAATTGAAGTAGCTCTCTCTCTCTCTCTTTCTCTCTCTCTCTCTCTCTCTCTCTCTGTCTGTCTGTCTGTTTGTTTGTTTGTTTGTTTGTTTGTTTGTCACTCATACATAACATTACAGTGAAAGGTAATTACATGCCCACAGTCCAGTTGTAGCAGATGTTCGGTTTTCAGACTTCCTGTGTCCAGTAGGTACTGGATGTCAGTCATATTATAATAATTTTTCTCAGACACATTTACATTGTAGCAAATTTTGTCAGGTTGACCAAGTTTGTATAGAACAAAAACAGACATATGTTATTGCACTTCCATATTTTTATGTACTTGTATTAAAAAAGCATTAAAATATTTTATTTTGGGCCTTCCCACTCCACTTGGTTTTGCACAAGTTTATATAGTCACTCTGATGGTCTGTCTCAGGGACACCTAATGAAATAACAAATGTAATAGTAAAAGATCTAAATTTAGACTTGTAAAAAGCAGGTCAGGTTAAAGACTTGGAAGTTTAATCATCTACGTGATCCCTGACTTCAAGAGAAATCATGCACGTTGGTGTTAAATTTGAAAAATTCAGCATAGCGGTGATAAATTAGCAGTTTTGCGTAATAGGAACTTTATTCTTAGGAGATTGATTAACATACATCTTTTAATCACCTATTTGCCATACCCAGCTTTTGATTGGTTTAGTTGTGAAACAGTTTCATGATTGGTGAGTCATCAATCAAAAGATGTGCTGATACTTCTCTTTGATCAAATGAGATTTGCTTACTCTTTGTCATAGCTCTTGATAATGTAATTTTGTTTTAGCCAGACCACTGACCTAAACCAAATAAGTTTACTGATAACAAGTCAGCTCATATAGACGGGTCTATATCTTCAAAATTCATGAGCGTTACATATCTCCCAACTACTCCAAGAAAGTTAGAGAAGTTAGAGATAAACTGCTACATACAGATGTATATTGACTTGAAATACATGAGCAGCATGGCTGAATGGTTCTGGTGTTGATCTTAGGATCTCAAGGTCATGAACTTAGTTTCCACCATGTTGGAAAGGCCCTAGGAGAGCATTTCATTCATATTTTCCTCAGTCCACTCATGTGTAAAGTAGGTTCCTGACTGTAGGGAATGAAAGATATTGCCAGAATGCTAATGATTGCTGCCAGTAAATTGCAACAGCATTGTATACCATCCAGGGAATTGAGAATGTTCTTGAGTTACTTGGCCTAAAAATGAGAAGTCAGTTGAGTGGACATTGACCTGAATACAAGAACCATGGTCATTATCCTTAGTACTGTTAACTTGGTTGATGGTGCTTGAAATAATATTCTGTAGTGGTGTTTATCTCGAACTGGATGTTGTGGCCCTCTTACTTTCTTTCATATGCTCATTCTGTCTCTTTGAACATAATTTTAATTGCTATCTTTGAAATTTCAGTCAGACCTGTGGAACAGTTATCAGTTGAGAGGATGGTGAACAGCTTACGCCGAATATCTGGGAAACCTGAGGTAGTTATGGCACCCGTCCAGAGCCCTTATCTGCATCATATTGGTAAGTACTTTAAGTACTTTGTGGTTAAAAAAAAACAACCAAAATTCATCTTTTAACCAGTGGGAATTTTTAATGTAAGTGCATTAGAAAACAAATTACTCATCCAAAAAAAAAACATGCTTCTTATATTTGGGAACAATAAACTAATGTAAATTTTACAGTGCTTAATTGAGATGACTTTAGTTTATGACACTGGAATGTAAGGCAATCAGGAGTTTTTGATACAAGTGCTATATTTTAACTTGGCATTCAGACATTTTGTGCTTTATGACGTTTGACAGTTAAAAAATTATTAATTTGCGGCGGGCACTTTGACTTTACAACACACAATGATTCTCAGACAGTTGTTATCTTGGGTTTGGAACTGTTGCCTGTGACATACCTCACTTATGTTTTCATCTAGGCTGCTATATATCATATTAGCGGTGATTCCATAATATTCCAGTTCAGAATAAATGGCTCACGGCTATAACAGCCAAATACTGAAAGTCCCAGTCCACCCGTTATACTGACTTCTGTTGTATTTTACAAACCTAAAGTACAGAATGTTACAATATATATGCATAGTATCTGTGTGTTAGTTGTCTAGGATATACAATAAAAAATGATTTCTTACTTACAAGTTAAAATGCTTAAAATTACAAAAATAGATATCCTATATACCTATACATGCTTATTATAGAAGCCTTTTGATACCAGCATCATTCCGAAACACTTTGCAAGTACCAAAGCAGTAGTTGTAGTAGTTGGCTTTGATCAGTTCTACAGATATTGGAAAAGTGCTGAGAAAAAATAGGGCTGAGTGGCCCGTGAATTTTATAACACAGAACTTGGTGAAAACAGGGTGGCCAGGACTTCCAAAATTTTGCCATTATAATCATGTGTCGTTGTGTCTGAATTGAGATATTATGGCAACGGAATCAGTGCTGATATAATATACAATAGTCAAGATAAAAACACTGAGCAAAGCCTGATGTAGCAACAGTGCCCAGCTCAAGACTTTGTTTGGCTGTCAATCATTGCATACTGTAAGTTTTCTTTTTTTTTTTCTGCTTTCATGGACACATCAGCTGTCAAACTACACTAGTCAAGTCAAAATTTGTACTGTGGGTGAGATTGTTATGCTGTAATAGCTGCGTTTTTGCTTTTCCAGGCCCCTTACAACAAGTTTGTTTTTACAATAACAAGTAAGGGGGAAAATGGAGATTTAGAATTCAGCTGGTTAAACCGGGTTCCTGTTGTAACCACGGCTGTTATAAATGGGTTCCACTGTAATAAGTTTGTTTGAGTATGTCTCATGAGTCTATACATAATATATACTTTCAATCAAGTCATTTTGTGTAGTGTGTACTGCTCAACGCAAACAGTATAGCAAGATATGTCTATCTTTAATATGATTGAGATCCTCAAGTTCCAAACTTTCATTTTCAGATGCTCTTATCTGTCTTGACCACAACAATGTGCCTATGAGAGCAATGAATATTGATGGCGGGAGCATTGTTTCTGTTGGCTTTGAAAGGTAATGAGTGTAAGGACAAGGAGAGAAGGAAGTTTTTGTAAAGGGAAGAAGGAAGGGAGATAAGAGAAGAGAGAATGAAAGATAGAAGCGGATGCCACATTTATTAACTCTAAGATAAAGTCATCAGCAAAGAAATCAACAAAGGAAATAGAAGCAGAATCAGGATACTAGATATAATATTATTATTATTATTCACTGTCATGCATTCATGAACCTACATGTAATGAACCTTTAAGACTGCATAATTCATTTGGGCATTCATTTTATTCTAGACTAGCACTGCTTCACTTGGATGAAAGTCATTTCTGTCATGCCAGTGACAAGCTGACTGGCAGATGCCAGACAGACATACGGGAACTGCAGATATTGGGATACACCATTATTCCAGTGAGTCTCCTTGCATAAATATCACAGCCAGTGCAGTTTTCCAGTAAATTTTTAGGAGGCATGCAGTTTTAAGCAGGTCACAATACAAAAATTTGTTACTTGTTAAGGGATATTGATCAGTTTGTTATCCTCAGAGGATTGTGACTTGTAGTTCCTGGTCTGTGATTCAGCTTTTCATGAGATACTGTGAAATTCCTCAAAATAATTTCTTTTCTTGTCAATTTCTATTCCCCAATCAATGCACTTGGGCATGAAAAAGTATACTTATTGTTCAGGTGCACTTGTTAGCATCTTTACCTGAATAACTATGAATTAGTGCATGTGAAATTCATACTTAATATTAAAAAGGGTCATGTTTATTATTGAGGTGCATAATAATTAGTTTCCACCGTACATCAGTTAATAATCAGGATTGTTTTCCTTTCCTTCCTCAGCAATAACTCCTCATTTTATTTAGTAGTAGAATCTCAAATGTAGGACCTTAAATGTCAAGCATTCAAGACTCATTAAACTTACACATTTACTAACAAACTGGAATATCAGGTAACCTCAGAATTACAAACTGCTTTTGTATTATTTGTGTTTGTGAATCTGACATTTTAGAATTTGTGGCATGTATGAAACATAATTATAATGGTCACAAAGTGTACAACTGTATGTAAATGTAATTTTTCTTTCTGTATGTTTCCTGCAGTGTTCTCATAAAGAGTTGTCATCACCAGCCCTCGATAAGGAGCGAGATCTTGACAGCTTTGTGAGAGACAAAATCAACAGTGCTGTTGGTTTGGAACTTTTCCCAGATTTAGCAGTATTTTCACACATTTTTGAGGAATGACAGCTCAAAGCAGACCTGGATTCTTCATGATCAGTCATTAAGTTTCAACCAATTCCCAAGCAGTATAGTAATTGTGTTACATACATCTTCAAGGAGTGCGAGCTTGAATCAGTAATAGATTTTTCAGCTACATTTCAATATAGTATCATTGCTTGTAATAAAGAATCTTCTCATTACTGCAGTCATTTCCTACAGTTTATGCCTTTTTCAGTTTCTGTGATTTAAAAAAAAGTAATTTCATTGCTGAATTAATTTCCAGTGGCTCATGAGTATACTTGTATTACTATAGCTGTGTGACACAAGAAAATCAGCACTTCATAAATCACATCCATAAAATATTCATTTGTCATTGTGAGAATGCTTATGCACAGCTTGGCATCTCAGGAAACCAAATAAGACAAGATGGACAAATTAAGTCCATAAGGCCCATAAGCATGGGTGAAGAAAATGGGGAAAGAAATAATTAATCAAACATCTTTCTCAGGCAGACTTACGAAGGAAGTTGAGAAGCCCAGATGTAGTCTTTAAGAAATACAGTTCAAAGAGAAACATAAAACTGAAGCATCTTCTTATCATCGTTGTTAGAGTCATCATTTAGAACAGAGACTGAAAAATCAAACTAGTTCTGTCCATACCAGTGAAAAATTAAGAAACATACTTTTATATTTAAAATGAAAATGCTTTGATTAGAAACATATAAAATATTAGAATTGTCATCATCATTGTTAATGTGTGTAGTTGTTAGGGTTTTGTTTTTTTTTTGTGTGCATTATTTGTCTTTACTCTCACATGTTCAAACCATCTCTAATCCATTTAAATTTCATTTCATTTAAGAAAATCAGCTTGACTGTGATTGAGAAGTTGTGAATCATTGACAGATCATTCTTTAAGTCTGGCTAATGTAAGCATTTTCTTAAACTGCTGTGCAGAGGTTTCCCTATGCTTCTTCAAGCCATTGGTCATTTTGGCTCCATAGATGCATATCTTGTGATATCCATTTGTATCAATTACATGCATTTGTTTTCATAGGTGAATGTAGTTTTAATGCTTTGAGAATGCCGGAGAAGTGATAGGATGGAATAAATCACACAGCATGCTAAAACCTATAATCTATGCAACCAGTCTAAATCTTAGCATCAGTGGATCTCCCAGAATCTGTATTTTGAAGATGAAGTGAAGATAAATGCTGTGATGGAAGATTAAGATGGCTTCTTTTTAGAACAGCAAATTTTTAAAAAATATAGTTTATTAAGAAAGAATTGCCCAGATGCATGGATACAGGTTGTGTGCAGACACTGGATAGCTGACTGTACAAGGGGATAGAGAGCAGTTGAAAGAAAGAAAATCGCTTTTTAGGTGCTTCAAAATTCTGCTGTGAGCCAAAATATAAATTGACTCAAAAATGAAAATAAAAAAACACCCTTGCAAAAGTAGTACTTTTCCAAAACACAAGTCTTCATGCAGTAATTCAATTTGATCTATCCCTTGTATCCCAGCGTGCTCAATCAGAAGCAATTGAGTGCATCTGATGAGTTTCATAATGTGATTGTTGAAATACATGTTTCTGTCTTTAGAGTCTAACATGTGGATTTTAGGACCTCTGTTCTTCCTGGTGTAATTCTTGGCTTCATTTCTGTTACATGCATGAATTATTGATCTGGTTGCAGTTATTTTTGTGGGAAAGATTTGTTTTACTGATTGCATATTTTCACTGTGTGAGAATGAAGTGTGGTATTGTTATGCTGTAACACAAAATAGTATGACCAATATCAGCTATGCAGCATTGTTTTTAGTTACTGATGTTATGGTGCCATAAAGCCAGGCCAGATTTTGGCTGAATATTTGATTAGTCTAAATCCTGTGAAAACTGTGGAGTTGGTGCAGCTTTATCACATGTGACCTGTGCAGTGATAATTATGTCATAATAATGAAGAGGGTCTGAATGTGAAATAAACTTTTGATCCTCACTTTGAAACATACATTGCTCTTGTCTGTCAGTGGAGTGTGCTGTGAAATTTTTACATTATACTGTACTTAAAGGAAGACACACACATAAAAAATAATTTTTCGTTTTCCGAATACAGTGGAACCCGCTTAAGCGGGACGGCTCCGTTCCCGACGAATCGTCTCGCTTAAGCGGGCGTCCCGCTTAGGCGGACTATCCATTATAAAGTGATTTCTTAGCTAGTTTGTGCGTTTCTTTCATATTAAGGGATATCGTTACTTGTTGATAGTGAGGTGTGACAACGGAGTCAGATTTAAATTGTATCTGTACTGTTTAAAATATACTTATTGCAGTCTAACTGCATTTTCAGTAGACTTGCAGAGCATATTATTGGTCATTCTTTTGCGGGGAACAGGATTTTTGGTTGGCTTCAAAGAAAGACGTAAGCCTTCTCACTATTCTCCTTTGAAAACTAAAAAAAACATTTCTTTTAAAGACCGGGACATGTCTACATAGAGGGAAAGAAATAATATATGTTAAAATAAAACTGAGAGAATATGAAAGGTTTAGCATCTCTGAAGTCGAGATGTTCGCAGTCCTCCATTCAAGGGATCAAAAATAATTTGGGATCAAATTTACATGATCGTAAACTCCAGCAAAGATAAGCGTCACACTTCTCGCTCCACATCTGGCCGGAGCGCGACGCGAGCGGCGTGTGTCGAAAAACCTTTACGCAACACGAAAGCTGGTCATGCCTTTGTCAACGACACCCTGGCTGAGTGTTGTGCAATAGCGCAGGTAAGGCTCGTAAGTGTCGATCACTGCCTAAGCTGAAGAAAGGA
Organism: Ellobium chinense; assembly: GCA_033807755.1. NCBI lineage: Eukaryota > Metazoa > Mollusca > Gastropoda > Ellobiida > Ellobiidae > Ellobium > Ellobium chinense. Next base: position 808,527 of record JAWQUT010000340.1, read on the forward strand.
TACAGTGTGGCTGACAGGGGGCGGGGCTTACTTAATCTTGATTCGTTAATGCTTGCGCGGGTTAAATGACCAGCGGCTAGGATGTCCGCTCTGATTCGTCCATGCGTGCGCAGAAGGGTCAACTGCCTGACAGAGGGCTATGGGGAGGTAGTGTCAATCACTTCTCACGTAACGTAAAGGGGGGGGGGGGTCATCAGGGCCGTCGGTACAAGCTTCTTTGTAGGTCTCAGGTTTTCAGCTGATGGGCAAAGGTAAACAAGCACTAAGACACAGTACGATAGTGACAATTTGCAGCATTCCTGTCAAAAACAGCGTGTATATTACGGAAATCTGGTTTCAAGTCGTCTCGCTTAAGCGGGTTGCCGTCCCGCTCACGCGTATAGATTTAAATAGCAAAAATTCCGTTCCCCAGGCATTCGTCTCACTTAAGCGGGCGTCCCGCTCACGCGTGTCCCGCTTAAGCGGGTTCCACTGTACTTACTTTTTCTCTCTGAAAATTAATTATGATGCCCACCCAGTCAAGTTTGGGAAGAAAGAGCATCATTCTGTTACCTTGCGTATGTAATATGACACAATTAGGAGAGCTAGAGTTGCCAGGTTTGGCCCTTGCATCCAGAATTATTCCCCCTCCCCGACCTGCAGAGCTTGTGGCAAGAACAATGACATCACTAAAGCTCCAGCAGCTACAGACACCTCTATCTGACAATGTATTATCTGGCTTTTGATTAAGGTTCTGGTCATCCAAATTCAAATATAAAGTTTGATAGTGTAAGCCAGATAAAGTATTCTGCATTTTTATTACCTCAGCATGACTTTGTTTGACATATCTACTTTTCAAAGAGGAATTAAAACATTCGTACCAACATGTTACCACCCGTCTGCAGAGCACTGGCTAGACAGCTTGGCAGGAGATTCATTGGTTTGGGGGGGGGNGGGGGGGGGGGGGAGGCACCTGGGTAGTTAAAACTAGATGTAACCAAACAATTTTAACTGAAAATACAGTGCTAACTGGTCAACTTACCTCTGGTCTAGTCCAGTCATTCAGAGCCTCTTTCGACAAATGCAAGCTTCTACCCCCTGTTCACACTGAAGCACTGCATTCCAATTGCACAGCTGACTGGAGCTGGAAAAGAAGATGGGGAAAGAGATTTAGAACAGTTTTAGCAGTTTAATATGTGTCCGGGTACTTCTTTCTTAAGGTATGAAGATGCCAATGTTTTTTTTACTGTTGGCTATATTAGGTTTTACACCTCTCATTAACTTTTCCTGGGGTGCCGTGTCAAAATAATTTCCAAACATGTTGTTTAGCTCTTCCTCCAAATTTTGACGCAAAGAAAAATGCCCCTGAACCAGTTAGCTTTTGAGAACTTAGGCAGTGAAGCAGACAACCTAATATTTTAGGCCTTTTCACTCAGTAAACAGGGTAACCTTACCCACCTAGCAACAGCCACAAATTTTATACTTGAGTGACTAAACCTCACCTATTCTGAGTCTACACGTATGCATTTGCACCTATCTAAGCCTTTGAAATTAAAATCCAACCCCTTTCCCCCCTGCCCATGGCCAATTTTCTGATTTTATAGGGACTATAATAATATATTTAAAATTGCATATCAAAATGCCAAGTGACACAATGATAACTGTCTCTCATTGAGCTGGAGGTCATTGGGGCGGGGGGCAGTGGGATGTGAGAGTGGCTGACTTTTTTTTTTTTTTTAAACTAGCTGAGGTGTCCTGGCGCTGCCCGAAAATGGGCAAAGGAAGGGGACAATTAACCTCATGTTACATCTACACGCATACATGCTACCCTAATATAAAAAAAAAAAAATCATTATGATCAGATTTATCGAAAAATTTAGTCTTATAACGGCAATTACTTGGCAATCCATGTCTGGAAATTTTACAGGTTTATATGGCTAGTGATGACTTGCGTGTGCTGTCAGCGGCAGTAATCAGAAACGCTAAGCGCAGTCCGGTGTGGCATCACAAAGTGTCCTCTCTGCGCTGCCTGATTTTCTGGCTGTGAGGACGGACTGCAGGACTGACTGACGATTTCAGCCAGTTTTCAAAAGACGGACTGAAGCTCAGCCGAAGTCCAGAATTCCTCATAAACAATACAGTGCCCTCATTAAAGAATGGACTAAGTCTGAAATCGGTTAGGTCATTTCATTTAAACTGACGGGATATTTAGACAATACTTTTCAAACAAAATGCACTCGCTGATTTATTTATAATCCATTTTATTAAGTTTTCTTTAAACACATAAAAAAGCCATGGCAAATTAACTGACAAAACTATTGGATCTCATATACTCACATCTCATAGGATTGGTAACCGATGGGACAGAAAAAGTACCTCCGTTTTTACATGATGACCCAAAGTAGTTCTTTTCCTCGTATCTTCTTATTCAGTTTGCAACTCAGGAAATCCATTTCTTCTCCCCCTACTAGTCAATGAAGATGCATTACATTTGATACAAGCGAACAATTTTTTATGTGATTTTATTGTGGCACTTCGATCAGTGAATCTTGCAAGGAGTATAGATTATACTGAGCTTTTGTCCCAGTTTCCTTTTAAGGCTTGAAATTATTGGAATTTGAATCTAGTAAATGTAATTTGGCCATCCCGATCTCAGAAAGCTGGCAACCTAACTACCACAGCTCCTCATAAAGGATGATACGGAAGATACAAATGACACTCTAGGCCAGTCTAGGCCCCGATCTTAGAGGAGAGTCATTTCATTTTACCGCAATTGTAGGACTTTAGTAAGATGTTTGTTATTGGATACCAAGTCATTCAGAATACGATATTCACACTACTGATTTCACTACAAACAATCAAGAATATTCCTAATATTAAAATAAACCATAATAAATCAGTAAATCTGTTACTGCTGGATTTATAAATCATATTATGCATAATTCCTCTACCAAGAGTTTTTGTCAAATTATTTCAGATTAGTAAGATATATATATTATTTTCAGGTTGCGAGACAAGATAAGACACGCCGGTTTGCTGGCAAATATTCTCTAGTGAATCATGTTCGTCATGCTAATTTTCTCCTCAACGTCCCTCGTGAACATAGTCTGACGTCTTCCTCTTCTCTTTGGCTTTGTTCATCTTGGCCCTAGAACGAATTCTCTGTTTGGACGCAGTCATATCGTCCCTGTGCTGAGTTGAGTTATAGACGCAACGCGGACCTCCAACAAAAAGTGTCGCATAAGTTGGTTCACATTCTTAGCAATCTCAGCTGTCTCGTGACAACCCTCTGAATAATATGACTCTGAGACGCCTATTTATATTTATATTGTCATTGCATTAGAATTAGTCAAAGCATTGTCGCCTCTGAGGGGGGAGTTTGACCCCGGACCCTTTAGATTAAGTTTAAGGCCGTCATTATCTGTCATGTTTTTTACCTTTTCCAAAATCCCACCATTAAAACGAACAAATCATATTAAATTTTTTCACCTAAACTAATTTATTTTGAAAAGGTACCAAATTGGTCCCTCAGCTTTCTTTAAAAAAAAAAAAAAATCCGAAGGAGCATGCCCCTGGACAAATTTAGATTACTCCCCCTCCCCCCTTGGTTCACATCCCGCACCCCCCCCTTCCCCTGTTTCCTCCAACAACATAGGGCCTATCTAAAATCGCTCCTGTATATGATTCAAATTGTTCCATGTTTGTAACTCGTTAAAGATATTACACAAATTACAGAATCGGTACCTCTGTCGCCTTTTTTTTATTTGTTAAGATTTGATACTTAACGGATATGGGGGAAGGGGAGGCGGGATGCCCCCCCCCCCCCCNCCTTGCCAAAGCGATGATTTTAGGGAGGCGACCCTGGAAGTGATTGTTACAGCCCTCATTTTCATCATCTCTATAACAATTCCTTGATATGCAGTGTACGCTATTTCTCATACGTGAGTCAAGATGACATCTCTCACTAAAGGGATAAGGAAATCCCAGTCAAGCTCTTTCTTTTGTGTGAGGAAGAAGAGCTAATATTTGCACTGCAATTAGAGTAACCATAAAAAGCAATTTATCTTTTTTCTGTGCGCCCTTTTTGCCGAGAATAAGGTTTTAAAAAAGGAACCATTCGGGTTAATTTATTGTACCATTATAAAGGAGTATATAATTAGAAGAAAAAAAAAACGCTGTGAAATTTTAAACTGCAGCACTATACGTTACACAAAATATAATTCGGTTTTGTTGTTGTTGGCAAGCGAACTGTGAAAAGGTATGGAGGGCGCAGACGATCGAGGCGAGGTGACTGTCTTCACCTACCATCGTTGAACTCCGGTAGTACTGTATACCACGCAGGCCGAACAAAGTGTAGTACTTGGGGAGGCGAAAAAAGGAGTACAGTTTGTTAACCCTTCAAACGATATTATTATTCACAAAAAGGGCGCCGCCATTACTGACTCTATCAATTTTAAAGGAACAGGGGTAGCTATCTGCTTCACAGCCTAAAAAAATCCACAATATTTTTTCATAAATTTTCGACCCCTTCCACTTGTCCTTCGCCCGAGCGCTTCCGAGAAAATACATCTTGAAACAGTGATTTTCACATCCTGTGGACCTCCATGACTGGTCGTCCGGTCAGTGCGGGAATGAGGCGTGACGTCAGAAAGCGAGAGAAAAGCTAGTAGTGGTTATGGTAGTGGTTATGCAAAGTGAATTATCCATATGCAATAACTTTCGTTGGCTCTAAATGTTATGGCTTTTTTTTCGTCGAGAAAAGTCTTTGTTAAAATGTGTGAACAACTGCCCGACTTTGATCGCAGTGCTGTAAGCTAAAGAAAAGGGAGGATAAATTAATATTCGAGAAAAAGGAACGTCTGTCTGACCACTGTTGCAGTCGCTTTATTAATGTATGCATAGCCTATGTATGGTTGTCTGTGGCTTTTTTTTTTTTTTTTTTTAATGAGTCCTTATTAATCTACACCCCGTGATTCTGACAATAAAAAATTATCATTCGTTAGAGGAGCACTTCCNTGATTGACAGCTAACTTAGGCAGTGTCTTCTGCGCTTAGGGGCGGTGCTAGTTGCATCACTGGTCATAGATCAGTGAACATGCTTCGAGGAGCCGGTCAAAGTTTTAATAGTTTGACAACCTTATGTTGGTCAGAGAGATGACCACGGGAATAATTTGGAGAATATTTGTGAAATCTTTTATGGTTTGGAAAGAAAGAACCGGTTTTCACGATCAAAGAGTGAAATGAAAATGGACCATAGCAATGAGCATGGGTATGCCATGTTGAGCATAGCAATAGTTAGGAGATGGGGAGGGGGGAGGATAGATGGGTGGGCACAGTTACAGGGGTGAAGCAAAGACGTTACATAATGTCTTCGGGGCTTAGAGAGAAAGAGAGAGAGGGATGAGAAGCAATATGAAAAAGCGAGAGCCAGAGTTGCGAATGACAAAATGCGAGAAGGCAGGTAATGAACAGTGACTCAGAGGACAAAAGCATCTTGGCTGCTCTCTCTCTGTCTATCTATATGTATGTCTGGCTCTCTGTCTTCATTAGTGACTAGTTTTTTTTTTTTGTTTTTACCACCTGAATTCTCCTAGATTCTTATTCCACCACCCTAATGCTGCTTGCTGTATCCCCCCCTCTCTCTCTCTCTCTCTTTCTCTCTCTCTTTATCTCTCTCTTTATCCCTGGAATTGTACCCATCCAGCCCATACTAGGACCTATCTCATTCCCCTCACTGATAATGAAGACAGATTCTTTCTTTCAAAACACTGTACCGGTATAAAAGTTTTCACGGGTATTCTATAAAATGTTTCTGTGGTCATCTCTGACCAAAATAAGAAGGCCAGAATAATTTTCATGTCGATGTGCCTCCTTTTCAATCTCCTCTCGAAAGCCTTTTGATTGATTTTTGACTAGTGAAGCAACTAGCGCCGCTCCTAAGCACAGAGAATTTGACTGTGGCGACGTCTAAATTATCTGAAAGTGCTCCTCAAGCAAATGATAATTTTATATTGTCAGAATCTTAGGCCAATGAGAGTTCACTAAATCACACAGCAGGCAACAATACAAAGGCAGTGCAAACATTAATAAAGCGACTCAAAAAGTGGTTAGCCAGGTGTTCCTTTTTCTTTAATATTGTTTTCTCCTTCCTTTTCTAAGGTTACGGCACTGCGATCAGAGTCGGACAGTTGTTCACACAGTTTAAAAAAAGACTTTTCTCGACGAAAAATTTAAAAAAGCCATAATATTTAGAGCCAACGAAAGTTATTACATGTGGATAATTCTCTTTGCATAACGACTACCAGCTTGCCTCTCGCTTTCCGACGTCACGCCTCATTCCCGTGCTGACCGGACGACCAGTCATGGCGGCCCGCAGGGTGTGAAAATCATGACTTTCAAGCTGTATTTTCTCGGAAGTGCTCGGTCGAAGGAAACGTGGAAGGGGTTGAAAATTTATGAAAACATACTGTGGATGTCGTAGGCTGTGAAGCAGACAGCTATACCTGTCCCTTTAAAGTTGATATGTTTATCACTCTTTTCTTCGTCTCTGTTTTCAGTACAGCAAAAGATACCACCAAAAGATACCACTCCACAAATTCCTAGGCAATGGTTCAAAAAAACCAAAACAACAAACAAACACTGTACCACCTTCCATCCATAGTCTTGATATAAGTTGCAGTTCACCCTTGACCTTAATCCTGGTGTGATTCTACCTCATATGATATCATATAATACTTCATTCCACTTCTGACAACTGGGAAAGAAAAAATTTAAACTCTACCCGGCACTGCATGGACTGCACTATTTGACGAGCCGTCAAGAAGGATAAAATATTATCATATTTGACAATTTTACAGCATTCTAAGTTGTACAGAGTTCATTGCTATTCTCAAAGAAAATTTTATGAGGAGTTCAGTAACTCCATCAATATTGAGAGGCAATGCTGTTGTCAGGTAACTTAGAGCAAGCATTCAGAAAGTTTTGAAAATTCTTACCCCTCGTCTGGGCAAATCCCTACTTCCTTCTTTATCCTTTTCCTTCCCATCATCAACAGTAAGTGTATTTGGTGGTGAATTTAGTGGTCAAATAGTCTCTGCTAGTCTGAACATGCTGTTAAATTATATGGGTACATGTTGTGTCACAGTACAAACAAATCCATCAGACATGCTAACATTTCCTAAGTGATTTTCGGGATTACTTAGAAAGCTCTACAAGCTTCTGTCTTACATGTTCTAAAAGTGAAGATAAATCTGCATACAGTTTTCAGCCTGTGTTGTATCAGAAGAAGCAAAAAAAAAAAAGACAAAAACAAGACAGCAGTACCATTATGATCCTTCCAAGTGATAGTCACTGTCTGTCCTATCACTGCCAAAATCATCACAAAATGAGCAATATGGGGTAACATACCGTATGTACATAGAGTATACATAGTGGTGTTACAGATGAAAGCAGTAAAATGGTATGTAGAAGGTGTTGGATGGAAGGAAAATGACATTTAAGGCACAGACTTGCTCAATCTAGCAATAACTGTATAGTCCACAGTAAAAAGTAATACATTCCTGATCATTCTCTTTTCTGTGTTTAAAAGAGGGAAAGCAGAAACTTGTAGCTGTGAGAATATGGTAAGTGACAAGATGAAAGGCACAGAGTCACTCAAAGACATGGGAAAAGGAATTTGTAGGCCTAGAAAAGGGATAGGGTGTGCAAAAAAAGATTGAACATGAAACATTCATTTTATTATGCTTAGTTCATTATGACCAAAGGGGCAGAATGGGGTTGTATGGCTGGGGGGGGGGGGGACAATACTTGAATAATTGAAAAGGTTAGACCTGGGGGAAGGGGATTTGGGGGGGGGCTGGTAGGGGGAATATTAAACCATAATGGCCCAACTCTTCTTAACAGGGTGGTTCTGGAAAAGGTAGTCTAGTTCTACTTGTCATTGAATTGATTGGAGACTGGACCTTGGTCGGGGAGGGGTGGGATGTAGGGGCTGAATGAAATACATGAGAAAATGTTAAAGAAAACTAGGCACATCCATCAGTTGAATGAGAATGTATTTCTTTCTCTGGGAAGGAGGTATGGGGAGGGAGGAGGGGTAAAGAGTAGATATTGAAACACTGTAGATCTAGACATTGCATTCTCATTCTGCATTGTCTTCTTGATTATGGTGAGGAAGCGAGACTTAGGCTGAGGTGGGCTAGACTGGAAGCAAAATACAGAACATATTTATGCACGCTTAGATTCAACCCAAACATTTGATACCAGTGATTTGATAGGGGATAACCATACCAGAGAAAGCGGAGGGGGCTGTGCCTATTGTCCTAGTTTACCTAAAAAAAATAGTCTAGTCTAGTTATTTTCTATCAAAAAAGTTGTAAGTGGTCCAGTTTTTAAGAAATTTTGTGTGTCTTGCATCTGATGACAGCTTGAGAACATTCAATACATAGGTTTTATGCCTTTAAACCTGTGAGTGACAGTGCAAGACATTCGATTCAGGCTACAGAAACCTAATCCAATTTCCCTCTTTGAGCCAATAAACTGTTTTCTCTACTATCACTTGCAAGAAATTCCACAATCTCTAGGTCTTCTTTAATTATTTGCAGAATTCAATGAGCTTATTAAAAATGATGTTCAAAATATAGATCTTGCAGTTCGTTTTCGAGCTGCGAACCGATAGATCGAAAGGGGTAAACAAGCTAACCAGTTTCTTTAACGACAAGTGCTCCGCACAGAAGGCCACACCGAAACCGAAGCGAATGACACAAACTTAAGGTTTAATTTACGAAATCAGGAGAGAATGTAAAATAATTCGCAGGTAGGTTCACAAATCTAGGGCCCATTCTCCACATTTTTACTGTCTTCTTAAGGCATGTAACAGCATGTTATTTTCAGCCAGTTAGAAGTCTGTAACCTCATAAATCTCTTGAATGTCACCCGTAAAACTTTGGTCCTTTTTTTTCCAGGAATCTGTCACGTGGCAAATGTAACCTATCATTATCTTGCGTTTCATGTGACTTCAAGAACTGTCTTCTTTCGGAAACATTCATGCTGGAGGAGGCCATGAAAACTGGCCCCTGAGTTGGGCAGGGAAAAAGTAACGAGTGATGCCGTCATCCGTTGCTCTTATGCTTCCCAACAGAGTTGTGGGATAGTTAAGGATACAGTCCATACACGGTAAGCAGCAACTTAATAAGATAGCACTTGACAGCTTTCCTTTCTCTATTACCCTCAGTACAAAAACAAAAAAAAAACAACTCGAAAACAATGGCAAGAAATCTATCAACAAAATCAATGGTAGGTTTTTTTTTTCATTCTTTGATATGTTAGGCTCTTGAATAAATTATTATTGCTGTTGTTGATGTACATCAGAACCGGAATGACGTCATATTATACAGCAAATTGGGCCTTTGAATCGCGCATTTTCTTTAATTACGCCATCATCATTATTTTTAAGAACTTATAGTAAAATCAACCAGTCAGGAATTGATACTCTATAGAAAATCAAGGAAGCACCTGAGGAACTGTATATTCTACACACACTCTTTACTGCCATTCATTTTTCAAACCCTTTTCACTTCCGCGTTTACACTCGTTTGCCTAGCTGCTGTAGTGTACGGACGCTACAGTAAAAATATATATAGGGCAGAAAGGTGTGTAAACTCAGTACAACAAGCGAGCTTGTCTGCACCAGCGCTACTCTCCGCTTATGTTAACCTTCGTGATAGAATATTATATTATATTACATTATATTATATTATATTATATTATATTATATTATATTATATTATACCGTGTGCTTGCTTCGCTTGAATGCGGCAATAAAATATAAAGGCCTTTCGTCGCACGGGGTCTCCAAGAATAGCTCCCCCTGGTAAAGTTAGCATGTGTCTTTCCGCCAACATTGCTCTAACAACTATGCATAATTATGCACATCTGTTTCCATTGTACTGAGATAAAATTATGTGCTCTTTGACGCGATATTCATAGGCAAAACTATGATATAATCTTGGAGCATAGTTCCAGCTGACCAAAATCCCTGTTTTGAAGCTTGAATACTGTACATTCGTATTTCCATCTTCATTATCTACGCACGGAGAGATATCGTAATTCTTTTGTGCCACATTCAGTGCGAGTGCAGCGGGACTCCTCGTCGTGAGAGATGTGATTGTAACAGAGTAACAGTGTTCGTGTGTTTGTGTGTGTGTATGTGTGTGTGTGTGTGTGTGTGTGTGTGTGTGTGTGTGTGTGTGTGTGTGTGTGTGTTCGTGTGTGTGTGTGTGTATGTGTGTGTGGATGTGTGTGGGTGGGGATGTATTATTACATATGTGTGTGTTCGTGGTTGCTTGTGGGTGTGTGTGTGGAAGTATGTGCGTGTGTATGTCTGATAGCGAGGGAGTGCGTGTGTTTATGTTTTGTAAGCACACTGTAACAAGGCAAATTTCCCTTTGTGGACAAATAAAGTTATCCTTATCCTTATGTCTTGGGTTTAGTTTGTTTTCTGCTGAATGTTGTCGTTGTGTGTTGAGTGGCTCAGAACTGGTATGAATGGCTAGACTGCAAAATCTGATTTTTTAATGTTATTGGTATTTCAGTGACAACATCAAAAAGGGTTGAAGCCTTAAATGGCAGCCTAAGCATGAGTTCTCTTAGTGCTTGCTAAACGACGATGCGAGCGCTAGGTTAGACTAGGCATGTAACTCAGAAGCCACTTTCATCTTTAGTACTCAGAAACCATTTTCATGTCTAGTATAGTGAAGATTCCATTTTTGCTTCATCATTATGATCAATTATTCTTAAGATTTTAACAGAATCTGAAATATTGTAGGATTTCATAATGAAATTTAGACTGTATTTTGGAAAATTATAATACCACTCAGCTGCTATTTTCTAGGTAAGATATTTCATAGGATTACACAATTCAACAATATATGAAAACTCTAGTCGATCTGCAATAAACTCTTGATAGGTGGTTTGAATGTTGCCACGTCCAAGTTTCAGAGATTTCGTAATCTACGGTATGTCATGATTTAAAAATGTTTTCAAGGATTTCACATTTCATCAGGTACAAAAGCTCTGGTTAATCTGTAATAAAATATTTTTGTAGGTGTGTCGGAAGGTTGTCATTTCCAAGTTTCAGAGAGTTTGTAAACTATGATAGGTCATGATTTAAGGATTCTTTCAAGGATTACACATTTCAGCAGTTTACAAATAGTCTGGTTAATCTGTGATAAAATATTATATCGGTGTGTCAGAATGCTGAACTTCCACGTTTCAGAGATTTCGTAAATTATGGTATGCCATGATTATTTTTTTTTCCAAGGATTAGGCATTCCAACAGTTTATGAAAACTTTTAATCTTTAAAAAAAAAAAAATCAGTGTGTCAGAATGTTCCAAGTATAAGATATTTTATTAACTTGAGAACGTCATGATTTAAGAATCCTTTCAAGGATCACGCCCTTCAAAGTTTACGAAAGCTTTGGTTAATCTGTGAGAGATCAGTTTATCGGCGCAGTGATCAGAATGGTGCCATATCCAGGTTTCAGAATTCTTGTAAACTGTGGCATATCGTGGTTTATTGTTGTTGTTGTTGTTTTTTAGAGGGTTACACATTTCAACAGTTTACAAAAATTATTGTTGTAGTGTGTGGAAAGATTCTGTTGATGTGTCAGCGTATTGCGACCTCAAGTTTCAATGATCTAGAAACCAAATTTTGCCATTAAACATTAGATATTTTCAAAGATTTTCCGTTTCTTAAAGCTACAGTTCCCGTGAGTAAAACAGACTGGTCTAGACTCCTGGTTTGTCCGCTTCAAGTTTTTATAGATTTAGCAATTACGTTTGGGCAATTAATGGCAGAACACCAAGACTCTCCTCCTCGCTTGCCCATCCACAAAATAAGACTAGACATTGATCTACATGCCATTGTGCGCTATGGCGCCGGTTTGCCACTTTAATGTTTGCCTATGGGCAGATTTCACTAGATTTCAATAGACATTGTTTTTAAACATTCTAAGCCCGTTTGATATATTACAATTATTTAAATATGCATTACACTTTCCATGGGGATGGATAATTAATATTATAATATGAAGTATGAAATGAACAAACAACAACAAAGTAGGAAAATTAATATCACTTCCCTTAGTAGCATCATTAAGGAGCTACACGAATTCGATGTACATGTTGAGAATATAGATAAACGGACTTCCATTTTTAACGGTATTGTAGATCTGGATTTACTATGCGCATAAAATGCCTGCTGGTTTGTGCTTAGGTTAATCGTTAAGCCTAATTTAGGTTGTCCATGCCAGACAATGCATGGCACTGATAGATCACTTGACCACCCATTATCTGGCTATGTTTATTGTAATCCACACATCACTAGCTTTATCACAGGCTTCAGACTTGATGTTCCAGCTGGCTGATACTGATATTTCAGAACAGGGCCAGTTTTCTTTGGAAAGGGGGAGGAGGAGGAGGAGGGGGCGTTAAATAAAGCCAATACAACAAGTTATCTGCAAATGGCGATAAATAAAGCCAATACAGCAAGTTATCTGCAAATGGCCACTGACTCCCCTCTCCTATTCTCCTCATCTCACCCCCCCCCCCCCCCCCCCCCCCCCCCCNTCCCAGAGAAAAGCAATTGCCAAAATAGTGGGCCAAGATGCTAAAATAATTTATATTTTTGCGTTTGCAATTTTTTACTATTATTTTCTCACATTTCCTTTATTAGACCACTAGAAAATTAAATTCCACTACATCATATTTGATCTCCGAAATGACTAGGTTAGGTTGTATAAAATCCACTGCTTGGATATCTTGGTGTTAAGGAGGGGGCGGTCCTAAGGGGATTTTCCAATTGCCACATTTTTTAAAAATTTAACTATATTTTTTTTTAAATTCAACATGTTCGAATTAGTATAAAACAGTAAAAAAATATCATGTTTATTCCTTGGTTTCTATGAAATTTTTAAATGAAAACATGTCATTTTCATTAACTATCTTCTCCGTCAAATGAAAAGCTATTCATTAGAAATTTTACACATACATGTCCGCCCATATTCTCTCAACACTAAAAAAGAGCTCTTTTTTTGGGATATCCTGATAACATTTTTTTTTTACACAGCTTCAAAACTGGGATTCCACTAATAACTAATTTTCACAAATTTTGGACAAAAACACCACGAATTTCAGAAAAATTGAAAAACTAACCCATATATCTCTCTATTACTTTTTATGTAGACCTTTGGAGTTCTTATATACAAAATATTACATAAACTGGTCCAGAATAATGATGGAGATAAGAAATTTGTTATACAAAATATAGTTTTGAGAAATAGGCCATCAAAAGTTTCAAGTGTAACGAAAGAAAGCCTCAGTCACCATCTTCTGATGTATTTTTTTAGACAAAAAATGGATTTTTCTGCAGTCAACAACACTTTGTCTGGATTCTAGACATGTCAAAGTACATAAAAATAGCAAAACCCTAATTTCCATAATTTCAGCCCAAAACCTCATTTTCAGGACCCGCCCCCTCCTTAAGTCTAACCCAGCGCTGAACGTGCAAGATCATACTATTCTCGTGACCGAAAAAGTTCAGCTAGGGAATTTTGTCAGACGGCAGGGTAGTGCAAGCAGGGTGCTACCAGTGAACTGCGGAGACAACTATACTATACAATACTATACTATACTATACTATACTATACTATACTATACTATACTATACTATACTATACTATACTATACTATACTATATATATATATATATTGCCCGGACAGTCACAGACTATTCTCTCCTTCCCCCAAGCGTGAGCCAGCAAGAGAACGTCCGACAAGCTGAAGAGTCCACTATCAAGCTCTCCGATTTGTGTGTGGTGCCCTCCGAAACACACTACCTGAGGCCCTCGACATTCAAATGTAAAAATTTTGGGATGTGGCCATCAGAAGGGACAAGGCAATACGGAATCACAGAGCAGTTTAGTGTGTGCGAGAACTAGTGGAAAAGTGAGGGACAGGGAAAGACTCAAGAAACCTTCTTTTGTGAGAGTGAGCCGCAATCCTGAGCAATAGACGGGCTTAACAGATACCAGGGAATCACCATTGATCGTATCGGAGGCTTCTTCTTTCAAAAAGTGATATGGAAGAAGCTTGTTGATAGCCACATGACCAAGAGTAGTCCTCCACACCTTCTCAAATCAGTCGCATAGAAACGATCTCGTCTTACCTCGACTCCATTTATGTTTTTGAGTAGCGCTAACGAGGCTGTCAAAAATGCAGGCCACGGCTTTTGGATCAAGTACTCAGAGACAAACTTTCCCGAGCAGGAGCTCTACGGATTCTGTTAATTTAATAATGATGCTGGAGCGGCAAATGGATGGTCGGCATCTCATTCTGATGGCCACTGTTCCATAGTATTGTGAGATATGAAACAGGCCTATGTGCTCGTGTAGCCCCAACCTTACAATTCCTGAAAGTGATTTAACAATCTGGCTATCCTACTGCGGATAATCCAAGGCAGTTAAAAATAGACCATACGTCTGAAGAAAATTTTACTTAAATTATCTGAGGATGGCTTAGTAGCGCCCAGTTTACGCGGCATTCTTGCCATAATTATCCCTTATCTGAATAGATTGTTCAGCGCAGACCTGAGTAAATAGTCTGTGCGTCAACGGCGATTATAAATTTCCGCCAGAAGACACACACTCGATAAGAGTTCGTATAATAACAAATGAAACTGAAAAGAATTGAGGAAGCTCTTTGGGACTAGGATTATTGCTTTACGCAGTCTAAGCACAACTTGTTATCTAACGGCAAATTCTTGGCAACACCGCCCCAAAATCTTTTAGTATCAGTTGTTCCATAAGTCGAGTGTTAAGGGAGAAAAATGCACTTTCCTACCATTGTAAAAATTTCAATAGGAACAACTTTATTTCTCTGTAAAAACCACGTCCACGAACAGAGAACTCTTGAGAAATACGATAGCTATATGTATGTATGTATGTATGTATGTATGTATGTATGTATGTATGTATGTATGTATGTATGTATGTATGTATGTATGTATGTATGTATCTGTCTGNAATATTCTTTATGATATAGAAGAGACTTCTTTTTTCTTCTTTAAAGCCATTTTTCAAGGAGAAGAAGATCGTGTGACATACAGATCGACTCCGGTTAATTACAACGTTACTAGAGCATGGGAACAGATATGATTAAAAGGAAGGCACGTTTAAGCGGTACTGCTTGTTTTCAACTTGTACTATATTAATATCTCTGTAAAGTGCTCATTTTCAATTAAGGATACGAGCGCTATATATATATATATATATATATATAAAATGTTCTGATGATATCAGGTTTTGCCAAAAAAAAAAAAAATGGTTCAAAGCCCTGGCAAACCGTCCCAATTTTGCGGTCTTTCTTAGTCGTTTGTCTTAATTTCACTGCAGTAACAAACCATATCTGTTTCTATTTTGACTTGTTTATTTGGATTAGGCGGTGAAAGTGATATGAATAGATCCCGAAATTGCGAAAAATAACGAATTCGCTGCAAATATGAAGTTGAATTTCGTTACCGAACATTGGAACATATTTTTGCCCATAGGGGGCTGTGACTTTCGGCAGTTGCACGACTCTCCCACACTCCCTCCGCACTGACGAACAGGGTTGCTAGACTTGGCCCTTTCGGAGACAAAGATAAGATAATTGGCTTTTTTAAAAAGGCTTTGGCTCCCAAACAACTGACTGGCTCTCTAGTTCCTCTTTGGCTCCAATGGACCAACGGTTAAACTTGGCGAATTTTCTATATAAAAAAAAGTACCATACTTCTCTCAAACTGAAGTTTTCAAGTCATAGTGTTTCCGTCATAACTGCCCATGAACACATATGAAAGGACGACCACCGTTTCCCATATTCTTATTATGTTGCTCGAATGTATGTAGAGTAAAACGGGCTAGAATATTTTCCACTAATTGATAGAATAATCTCCTTCATGAATGATGCAAGATATATTTTTGAGGTTAATCTTCACATTCAAGAAGTTATTGCTAGAGCTATGTATGACTGTTGTAAATTTAATAAAGTAGTGATAGTAGGCCCATGAAAATTCTCAAAATTGAACAAATAACTATTGCGTACACCATATAATAGACTATAAGACGGTAATTACTGTAGTAGTAATAATAATAATTAATACATGTAATATTATTATGATTTCAATTTTATGTGCAATATTGGATTTATTAGAAAGTCACTGTAGTAGGGACATTTCTCGCTTATTTTCTTTACAGATAATCAGTTCTTTTTAGGGAATGGAA
>JAWQUT010000340.1:824827-837427 GCA_033807755.1 Ellobium chinense
GGGGGGGGGGGGTAATTGATGCAATGTGATGCTTTCAAAATCACATGATAAAGTTGCTATCTTTAACTGTGTTGAAAAAAACAATATAAATGAATGGCTGCACTGAATTGCTCACAGACTCTGGATTATTTAATGTTATTTTTTACTGTAATATTCACAGTTGATGATATTAAAGGTATGCTCAGGATATTTGTGAGCATATGAGTTAAAGCATGATTGTCAAGTGAAATTGTGCTAGTTTGACAATTGGTATGCAGCTTTTCATCTGTGAGAATAGCTTTTTCTTGATCTCCTCTCATGGAGGCTGAGTTACAAGGCAGTTAAAGATCACGAGTAACATCAGGGCACCTTTTTTATTGCAGAGTTTTAGAATAGTTTCTATTTTGTGCAGGCGAGGAATCAGTATTATTATTAATATTTCCGTGCCCACTTATTCTCGCTATTTCCCTAGCCTCAACTCCCACAAAAGATATAGCAGTGTTCAGTCTCTCTCTCTCACTCTGCCTCTCTTGTCTTTCTGTCTCTCCCCTTCTCTGTCTCCCCTCGCTCAGTCTTATTCTATGCCTTTTTTGGCTATGTTGCCATAGTCTAGGCTGCCAACTAAGGAGCCGCTGTTCGCTTTGTTTTGATCACTGATGTAATATAATAATATATTACAAAAAAGTGCATCTCAGGGTCATGTATTATTCCGCATAACTGAGCTCTTTACCACAGATCAGAGCGCGGTAAAACTGTGTTCTAATTTGATTAGAATACGGGAGGGAGGTCAAATTCGTGATACAATTCAAATTCTTAACCACTCTTGCTTTAAATGCCTATAGAACGTTGAGTGTGGGTACATTGTACAATGCTAGCCCCATCTCAAATCAAATCGGTATTCCATAATGCACAACATTTAAGGAGATATCTAGGAGCCATAGTCTACAGAGCTGCACGCGCATCAACATTCTCGTTTGCAAAATAGCTTTCCTTATTAGCATATTCTAAAAGAACACTCTTTAACCCTCAAAATTATTATCTGAAATCGTGGGGGAAAATACTTACAGATGTGCGATGATTTAATATCGAAGATAGCACTAAAACTTCTTATCACCTTTCATGAAGTATCGGTACTGTATCACCATTCTCCCAAAATCTTACTCGGAACGTGACGCCATTTGAGATTTTAGCATCCCATAGGTGCGCTTGCAAATAAACTGAAACAAATTTTTTTGGGAGTTATAGTGCCATCACAGCATTAAAGCATCTTAGTACCGTCGTGAATTCCATTAACCTGTCTATTATATTGGTCCATCTGAGAATAAAAGGATAGAGCTGCACAACATGCACACCTTTTCCTAAATCTCCTCTTCTGATGGTTCCCTCCCNTTCTTTTCCCTATTGTGTTCTCCTCTCATGCTTCACGCCCCATTCCCAATTGTCTCATTATGCCGTTTCTAGTACTTTGTGTTATTTGGAATATTTAGTGTACTGTGCTTGTGAGGGCATACTGTCGGTTTTTCACTGTTGTATCCCTTGAAAATAGTCAGATTTTAACAGAACTTGAGTAATATACTGGTTTAATTGACGGTTATTACTAACGGTAATAACCAATTACACCATGACAGATTAACGCTGAATTATCCGCCGAAGCCTTTGCCATATGAAAGTATGGGTTCTTAAATATCAAATTGGGGAAAGAGACTGTTGCTGTTTGGTTAGTGCTGATGTTAATTGTGGTGATTTTCCTTTTTGATACAAAACATTCCATGTATATTGAATACATTTCTCCAGTTCACAAACTGGTCGAAGATTTAAGCAAAGTTTCCTTTCCTCCTTTGTGCAAACTAATAATGGTATTAAGGATGTTTCAAATTTTTTTTTTTTTGCTGCTTATGCTTTTTGTATTGCCAGCAGGTAGTCATGACTACACCTGGAAAATCCATCAACCTTTTACTGGTTGGAGAAACTAGAAGTGGAAAAAGTGCAACGGGAAACAGCATCTTACAAAAGGAAGCTTTTGAAAGTAAATGTGGCAGGCACCCTGTCACTAAGGAAGTTCAGTATTCCTTTTCAGAGGTCGATGGTAAAGTAGTAAAAATTGCAGACGTCCCAGGACTGGACAAGACATCAACACAGCTTGTTACGAAATCAGTGGATCAGGCCATTGTTAAAATCCCAGAAGGATATCATGCAATATTGGTGACTGTGCGGTTCGAAGATCAAGACACGGACGAAAATGTTCAATTCATACCTAAAATGAAAGAAATATTAGGCGAAGACTTTGTTAAATATCACGCCATCCTCGTGGTTACCTGGGGAGATGTTTTCTACAGGACAGTGGAGAAGAGGAGGCTGACATTTGAACAGTGGTGCAATGAACAGGAAGGCCTGTTTAAAGATCTTGTTTTGGAGTGCAGAAGAAGGGTAGTCTTATTTGACAATGTGACGAATGATGAGCACCAAAGATCTAAACAATGTGAGCAATTGCTGGAGCTCATAAATCGTTTGTCTAATATTGGTGTTTGCTATACGCATGAACAATTTGACAAAGCAAGGCACGCTGGGGAGAGTCAAAATGCCATTCTATACGATGAAATAATGAATGGACTGGTCTCCATCAGTCGGCAGTCTGAAAACATTGACTTTGGAAATCTTGAAGGAGAGCAGGGTCGAATAAAATTGTTGATTTCAAGGTTGAGTGACATGGAACAGAACATTCGTAAGCGTGATAGAGGCAGTAATACGCTCTCCTTACTCATAAAGCAAGTGAAAAGTAAGAAAAGTTTCCTGGAAAAACGTCTCGAGGAGACCAACATCACCATGACGACACCTTGCAGAAAAGAAAAGGTGAGCCTAATGCAGCGTAAATCTATAGTTTCAGAGCACAGTTCATGCCCACGAGCTAGAATTGTTCATGGTCAGAAGTGTACACCAAAAGGGACAGGGATAGCTATTTTCTTCACAGCCTTAAAAATCAGCATTGTTTTGTCATACATTTTCAACCTTTTACATGTTTCCTTCGCCCAAGCGCTTTACAGAAAATGTGGCTTGAAAATTGGGATTTTCACACCGCGCGGGCCTTCTCTTTAGTGCGGGGCAGAAGTCAAAAGGCGAGAGGCAAGCTCCCACTTGGTATGCCAAGACTGTTATCCACATGCAAAAACTCTCCATGGTGCTAACCTGCATGCCTTGTTTTCATATAATCGACATAGGTCTTTTGTAAAGACTGTAAATAACTTTGATCCCAACGCTGTATCCTTAGAAAGAAGAGCCAGGATAAATACCTAATAAAAATAGCATCTATCTAAGCATTATTTGAGTCGCCTTATTAATGTATGCGCATAGCCTGTGTATGGTTGTCCGTGCCTCTCTCTCTCTCTCTCTCTCTCTCTCTCTCTCTCTCTCTCTCTCTCTCTCTCTCTCGGACGCGTTAAGTTTTTTCTTCCTCACTCCCGATTTCACCTAGATTCTTATCCCACCTCTTTCCTTTCCCATTTTACCCTTTGCCTTATCTTTCTTTTCCTCTCTCTGTCTCTCTGTCTCTGTCTCTTTCTCTCTCTCTCTCTCTCTCTCTCTCTCTCTCTCTCTCTCNCTCTCTCTCTCTCTCTCTCTCTCTCTCTCTCTCTCTCTCTCTCTCTCTCATGCCTGGAATTATGCCCACCGAACCCGTATTAGGAGCACTCTCATTTTCCTCTTTGATCATGAAGACCGGCTCCTTCTTTCTAAACTACAAAAGGTTTCACGGGTATTAGACAGAATACTCCCGGGGTCATCTGTGATCAACACAAGGATGTCACCAAAATTTTGGCGTCGATGTGCCCCCCTTTATGACCGGTTCTTGAAGGCCTATTGATAGATTTATGACTAGTTACGCAACTAGCACTGCTCCTGAGCGCAGAAATTGTTGAATGAGACGATGGTTAACTGTCAATCAAATCATGTCCAGCTGTGCGGCGTCTGAATTATCTAAAAGTACTCCTCCAACAAATTATGATTTTATATTGTCAGATCAGTCGGCCAATGAAAGCTCACTAAACCATACAGCAGACAATCATATAGGCTATGCGTACATTAATAACGTGACTCAAACAAGGCTTAGACAGATGCTCCTGTTATCAGATAATTATCCGGTCCTTTGTAAGATTACAGCGGTGCGATCAAAGTCGGGCAGTTGTTCACAGTTTTTACAAAAGACTTCATTATGTCGATTATATAAAAGGAAAGAATACAGTTTAGTACCGTAGATAGTTTTTGCATGTAGATAACTGTCTTCGCCTAACGAGTGCAAGCTTGCCTCTCGCTTTTTGACGTCACGCCTCTGCCCCGCGCTAAAATGGAAGGCCAGTTATGGCGGCCTACGCGGTGTAAAAATCTTTCATTTAGCGTTTTCACCATTTTAATCTAGATGAAAAGGAGTTAGAAATGTGGCCTTCTCTTGCAGATCACAAGCTCACACAAATAAAATCCGCTGAAGCCATTTGGAGCCGCTGCCTGAAACATTTTTTTTTTTTTTTTACAATTTTTGGATGAATTTCACCACTTCTGTGGTGTACTTTTAGGTTATACGATTATTTCTACACAATCGATCCAAAGGACAGATTTTAAACTTTGTTGCTATTGACTCTGACAGTTGTAAGATTTTGGTCCAGTAAGTTCCTGCAACTTTTACTATTCTTGATAATAATGGGCGCTGGAAGCACAATGATTGGTCGCAGTCCATATCGCTGCAGGACTGTTGTGAAAGTAGAAGATTGCAATAGGATAAGAGCGGTCAGTTCTCATTTTGAACAGTTGAGATGGCCATCAACTTTTTCAAGTGAGAGAAGAAGGGGGGAGGACGGGATCGGATATCATTTGTTATAAATGTCCATATCAAAAATGGTGCTACCCAACAATATATTCTTGTTCCTAGGAATGTTTTCAGTCAGGGATATAGATTATTGTGCCAGTGATAATATTGTGATCCCGACGTCAGATCATAAAGGGAGCGCATGGATAAAGTAAGAATCTTGATCTTTCTAAAGAATAAATAGCTGAAGGGTGAGGCGCCATATGTGTAAATAATCTAATCTGACACCGAGGGTTTGTTGCTTTACAATCAGTCCTATGTTTTTATATATGGGTAAAGTTATTGACGTCACATAAGGGGTAACTTTGTCGATAATTCGACGAAAGCAGTCTGATGTTTACTTCCGTCATGGCGTCTCGCAAATTGAATAGCGGACCCAAGTCTTCCGTTTTAAAGACCAATATAGTTATACCACTGCCCACTGCTTTAAAATGGCTATCGAACACAATTCTGCTACTGGTTATCAATGAAAAAAATTGTTTTGACTTCAGGACTGCCCTTGGATATTCACTTTTAACCCTGTTATTGTTTTTGTAGTTTTGTTGCATTACTTTATTGTCTTTAAGTAAATGCCCCTAATGCGGTTCCTGAATTTATTTTATTATATTTTGCGCTCGTTGCCTTTAAGCAGTTTCTGTCAATATCTTTTCTTTAATGTTTTCTTTAATGTTTACATTTTCAGGTTACATACTGTAACAACTATGCATATTTCAGAACCTACCCATTATCGTTGATTTCATGGTGCTTATGAAGAGTGTTTTTTACCACAGACACTGAGACGATGTAAAAAAAAATATTTTGTGTTGAGACATATTGGTTTAAAAGCCTTTGCAAAATTAGGAAACAATACATTACGTAGGAGGAATATATATTTTCAGAAAGCTTTGTTCATCTTTTTGTAAACACACTATAGTACGATTAGTTACACTTTGTTAAGAAAGAACACATGCCATCGCAAGAAGTTAGCTGAATATTTCTCTTCATCTTATTCTTTACCCTCATTATCTTGACTTTCGTTTTCTCCGGCATATTACCCGTTGTTGTTTTTTTTTCAATCATCTTTCCGTGTCTCTCTTAAATGTTTTTTTTCTTTCTATTTTCTTTTGTTGTTGTTGTTGTTATTTTATTTTATTTCATTTTTATTTATTTTCTTGTCTTTAAATTTATTTTGTTTTATTTTTATTTACAGACAACGTCTTACACCGGGGGAGAAAAATGCCGGCGTGTCCTGTCTGTGCCTATTAACAAAGGACATGGTAAAATAATAATATTACAAGTAAATTCAACAGCAGTAGCGTATGTATTAGAATCGACTGTTATAAAGCTAATCGACTTGGCCCAGGCTTCACTAAGAAGAAAATGCCTCATCAAATAGATCATAAAAGCCATACCTCTTTTCACCTAATAAAATTAATAGTTAAGAAAATGGGGAAAGGACCATAAAAGTTTTAAACACTTGAGGGTTTGTTAAAAGTTCTTTCTGTTTAAAAGTCACCATTTTAACTAATTCATCATTTAAAAAGGGCAAAACAAAACAAAATGATAATTATGTCTCCTTGACATCAGATCTTAGACATTTCAGATTCACTCATTTTTCTTTTATATAGTATTATATACATCTTGGCCAAGCATTATATTAGATCTGGCACGAAACTTTGTGGATTAAGAATTAAAACTAAGACCACTTATTAAATACGGCTCAAACTGGACATTTGGTTTTATTTATGAATGAAAACGGAGGGAGTGTTTATTTTCACATTCGTTTTGATTTCGGGGGTATGGTAATTGTCTTATTTTGGTTATAATCTTCGCGTTAGCATTAGAAGAAAAGAGATGTTCTAGTCCAGATTCCAAAAGGATGTTTTATAAATTATTTTCTTATAAGGTCATGATGACATTATACTTTCTGTAAAAGACTTAAAAAGAATACTAAAGACAGTTTTTGTGAGTCTCCTTTCTGATGGTGCCCATAATATTATTATTATTTCAAAGTAGTATAGTCTTTTACAGTCGAGAATTAATATAACTGGTGTCCAGCCCAAATCTCCGCTAACGCCAGCCGATGCAGGCTGCTCATTAATTTTCAGGATCATTGTCCCTATCTGGTTTTGAAAAGAGTTCAGCTTTTTTTTTTGTTGGGTGGTGTTAAACCATACGCCTGCGCCCTGACTCAGCACAGGTAGAGTCCTTAAGCTTATCATTATAACATCCAGCGAACAAGTTTATTAATTTAAACCTGCGCTCTGTTTAGATAAGATTTGAACCAGGTATGCATTTTAACAAGTCTATGCCAAAAACCATCGAAAGAATCATGTTACAGTCTTTGCATGATGGATAATACCGTATATATCAAGGCCACAAAAAATTTCATAAGCTACAAACCAAGGGCCTGGCGTAATGTTATTCAGTTTAGCAGTGTTTATCCGCTGAAACTGAATAGAACATATAAAAGTGAATAAAGTGCAGTATGAATTACTTTAAAATTTGATTAGTTTATAACTAGTTTAGTTCGAGGAAGAGTCTACCGATGAAATCGGTTTGAAAAGTATTACTCAATTATTAGTCTTAAGTTTCCAAATTTATCGAAAGAACTCAAACGCTGTGGAGTCTACATCGACAGCGTGCGAGATATTAGGCACGAACGTATAGTATTTAATTTCATGTAAATGTGACTTGGGTTAATTTATGAGTTTTCGAGTGTCTAAGTTATGAATAATTGACAGAAAAGTTTTGGAAGAGCAGTAAATCTACGAGATCAAAGGGCAGTGGTTCCAAAATCTTTTCATTATAATGTAATATTTTCTTCCAACCTTTATACTGACATGCTCATCTGACGAGATTGACAATTCAGCTGCTGCCACTACTACTATTAGTAGATTGAGTCTTGAAATTTCCTTTCTTTCCCCATATAAATAACATTTAACGTGCTTGTTCTTCTGTCTTCATTTCAATTTTCACGTCCAAAAAGAGACGAACCTGTTCCATGGTTGAAAACCTCAGTGTCGCTACGAAGAACGCGTTTCCTTCTGTTTTCAGTGAGATGCATTTCAATATATTTTGCATTGATATATATAACATACGAAGGAGGATCCAAAAGTTTTTATCCTGAACATGAAGGAAACATAGTAGGAAGCTGAAATTTTCCACGATTATTGTTCCTTCTCTACACTGTCGCCTTGCAAAGTCACGCCTTTCTGCCAGCTATCGCTGACCCTGAAAAGTCCTTCAGTATAATAATTATGACCATGGTTGTTGCTCAAACCACCCTTCGACAGCAGAAATAGTGTCATTATCGTCCAGAAAACGTCGGCCTTTCAGGAAATTTTTGAGATTTGGGAAAATAAAAAATTTTGTGGGGCAATATCAGGTTAATATGGTGGGTCTGGAAGAATTTCATAGCCACATTGTTACACTGCTCGATGCCTTCCACGACCTGTGAGCAGGAACATTGTCGTGCAAGAGGAGGACTCCTCTGGAAAGCTCCCCTCTTTGTTTTACTGCCAATGCTGAGCGTATTTTCACCAGTCATGATGCATTATACTCTCCTGTGACTGACTGGCCTCTTTCTAGGTAATCAGTCATTAGAATACCATTGGCATCCCAGAATCAAAAGACTTCTCTGCTTGAAGGTTGAATCTTTGCTTTCTTTGGTGGTGGGGATGGTGGGGTTTTTATTGTATTGATGCTGATTTCCTCTCAAGATCATGATGGTGAATCCAAGTCTCGTCCATTGTAAGAAGTTTTTTTAAAGAACAATTCATCATTCTCCTGGAGATCAAGAGGGTTCTAGGAACATTCAGTTCTTTGTTGTTTTTGGTCAGTTGTTAAAAGTCGAGGCACCCACCTTGCAGAAATCTTTGTCGTGTTAAGATGGTTGTGTAGAATCCGCTCAGTGGTCCGATATTTTATCTTTGTTTCTTGCGCAAGTTATTGCCACTCAACTATTTACAAGTACCAAGTTTTTCACAAGCGGCACACTGTCCTCACTGGTAACATTTGCGTGGTGCTCGTCTCGTGGTTTATCCTTTACGGACACGAAGCCTAATTTGAACTTCTGGCACCAATATTTTATAGGACAATCATCATGATAAACAAACAGCACTCATTTCTTCATAACTTGCATGGGAAGCTTTCCCGTGCAAATGCCAAAATTTGATCACAGAACGAAACTCCACTGATTCTATGATTAAGCAGAAATGGCATTGTTTTTTCCTTATAACTACCTGGTGTGTTCAGCTAAGGTGCGATCTGGGGCGTGGTAGTTATCGGATTTTCCCTAAACGCACAGCTTAGTTATGTTCTCAGTGGGGCTGCTTGCATCCCTGTAAACTCCAACGCGCTACCCCGTTTCCCTTCATATTCAGTGTAAAGACCTCTGGATCTCCCTTCGTATACATATTTTTTTTTTACTACAGTCAAGTTGCACTAACTGTTGAACACTAACACCACAACGTGTGGCAATGTTCAGGATGCCTTCACACTCTCTCTGAGTTAATATTACAGTTGTATGAATTTCGCTAAACTTGCATTTGCAGATCGTGCTCAATGCTATCTGTAATTCGCTGGAAATAGAATTGGGAATGAATTAGTTAATGTGGACAGTGAGTACGGCTTTTGGTTGTTTTTTTCAAAACATTGATTATATTGAATTTTAAGACAGTGCAGAACCTTTAGAGGCAAAAGCCAGCATGTTGTTGCAGATAATACATTAGGTGTATTCTTTGTTGTGAAGATATATATTTTAGGCGTAATTGTTTAATACTTATTAACATTCTGGTGAGATCTTTTGCAGTTGGATATATCCTAATTATCCACCCCTTTTACTGGTTGCGATAAGGTTGGAGAATGAGGCTCTTGTTCTCAGTTTAAGGCCTATTGACCTTTTCTATCATGCGGCCTTGTTATGTCAAAAGAACATTCATTCATTCATTCATTCAGTCATTCATTCATTCATTCAGTCATTCATTCATGCATTCATTCATTCCCTCTTTTCGTTCTGTTGCCTTCATTGTGTTAGGGGCCAACCGGGTGCTTGGTGTATTGTTATTGCCTGCCACATTTTAATACAGTGAGATGTAGATTTTGATGCTGGAACCATTTGGACAGCCTCCAACACACTCAAAAGTGTGTGTACTTCAAGCAGAACATATCTAGTCTTTCTTTATGTATCTTTCCGTACCCAGGTTTGTAGCCCGCGTCCTTTTTTTCGGAAAAGTGACACATGTGTTTCCAGGTTTCCAAATATAATAGATTAACTACGTCAGCAACAGGAGTGCCTTCCTTGCAGTATTTAGGCCCAGCTTATAGAGATAGAGGAATGGTGACGAAAACATACTTGATAACGTTGGGCTGCTAGGGCGTGGACGAAAGGTATAAGCCACCCCGTGAGCCATTGGGGCAGGGGCTATAGGTATGAAGATGCCAATGTATTTTTCACTGTTGGCTATATTAGGTTTTACACCTCTCATTAACTTATCCTGGGGTGCCGTTTCAAAATACTTTCCAAATATGTTGTTTAGCTCTTCCTCCAAATTTTGACACAAAGAAAAATGCATCTGAACCAGTTAGATTTTGAGAACTTAGGCAGTGAAGCAGACAACCTAATATTTTAGGCCTTTTCACTCAGTAAACAATGTAACCTTACTCACCTAGCAACAACCACAAATTTTATACCTGAATGACTAAACCTCACCTATTCTGAGTTTACACATATATTTGCACCTATCTAAGCCTTTGAAATTAAAATCCAATCCCTCCCCCCCTCCCCATGGCCAGTTTTCTGATTTATAGGGACTATTTAAAATTGCATATTTTTATGCCAGGTGCTATTGGCATCTTTATACCTAGTCTATAGAACAGGAAACTACTATAGTGCGATTCACAATTCGTGAGACAACGTTTCCTGCAAAAATCTCTGAAACGGTTGCACTTACGTGCGTCTTGGTCTCCTATCTCAATTTGTCTAAGTTGTTTAATATTGTTCATTAAAAATTGTATGGAAAAACAGGGGGTGTAGCCATAGCGTGTAGAGTTTTACAGTGCCATGCTGGACGAGCTAGACAGTGATTTCACATATTTATTTAGGCATGATAGGCAAAATCGTGCACAGTGAGCGAACTTTTACAAATTGACACAGAAAGGCAGACACGTCTTTTGGGTAAATGCAATTAGCTTAATTTATAGCATTTAGTCCGTCCATTAATATGTTTGTTAAGAATAGTTCTGATGTGGTGTGTCGCTCGGTTGATTGGTCGTTTGCCAACAAGAGGGCTCGAAAAATAATTTATTAACCAGCGTGACTGATGGAAAGGTTGGATCTGTCTGAAATAGAAATGAGTTCACTCTGAATTATATGAGTTGTGTAAAGTTGCAACTACTTGGAAAGGCCAGTCGCAAGACCCCCACATCCTCTTCAACAATTTTGTACTATGGTGGAAGTATGCACATTTTAGGTGTCTGTCTAGTTTATGAATGTAAACTTTTTCATTGAAAGTTAATTCTGAAAACGAAAAAGAGGAATTGATGACTCCAGAATATATACTTGCCTTTTTCACGGGATTGGAAATGAATGCAAAAAGCGGTCTCTTATTTGCCTCTTCTGTTGCATTTTCCAATATTCAGTGTCAGCGATTTCACGCCATCATCATACCGCCGCCATATTGTCAACCGGAAAGCAGTGCAGCCAGAATAACTGAAAACGTTATTATGCAACGTTATGTTTTTACTGCTGAACATGCTAAGGCCAAAAATGGAACTAAAACTTCCGATTGTGCAAATGGAAATAATGTGTAACTATAATAAACGCTCTGTCTGTCTGTCTGTCTGTCTGTCTGTCTGCCTGCCTGCCTGTCTGCCTGCCTGCCTGCCTGCCTGCCTGCCTGTCTGTCTGTCTGTCTGTCTGTCTGTCTGTCTGTCTGTCTGTCTGTCTGTCTGTCAACTACTCATGAATATGAATACTCCAAGAAAGAAATAGCGAGTACAGTATAGGCTAACAAGGAATGTGTGGAAGTGAGAACTAATAAGTCTCATATTATAACCTGTCAGAGAAAGTAAATTAATCTAGTATATCAGGCGAATAACACGTGTAAAGAGGAATAAGTATAGACTAGGAGAATTATGAAAATGCATGGAAAAGAGGAACAATAATACTAACATCAAGAACAGTGACAGTAAGTAAAGAATGTATAGGCACAGGATCCTATAATAACTGGCAAATAGCTACTACGCTACTAATCAACGCCGTGGTGCCCCAAAAGGAGTAGGATTTACCAAAACCAAATTTTTAACCACTACATGACAGATAGGCTGGGGCAGTAAAGAATGTGCATGCTAAATGTACATGTTATGATCCGAGTCCACTAGGGTGTGTTTGCAGAAATTGCCTGTCTCAGTTCCTGACAGTGATCTAATAGCAATGCTTCAAATGAGGAAGTATAGAGCTTTGAGACCTGAAACAGCTGAAGTGTTTTTAAAAAGTATGGTAAACCCTCTTTAGTATCTCACACAACTGGTCATTCTGTGTCTACCTAATGACAGAATAAATGTGGCTGAAAGGAGCGGTGTATGGCATTAACTCTTGCACAAACAAAGAGTTCAGCTGCTATCAAAATGAAGAAACTAGACTTTCCTAAAATTACAGATTCAGCTTTCTGTCTAGAGGATGGTGGACTTTCAAGCCTGAGTATGTTAACTGGACCTTCTTCATAGTTGACTTTCAACAAACTGGGGTTGATTCTCTCTCTCTCTCTCTCTCTCTCTCTCTCTCTCTC
>JAWQUT010000341.1:0-37524 GCA_033807755.1 Ellobium chinense
CATAACAAAATGAATATCTCATGTTCAATCTGTTTTTTGCACAACCTATCCCTTTTCCAGCCCTACAAATTCCTTTCTTCATGTTTTTGAGTGACCCTGTGCCTTTCATCTTGTCACTTACCATAATATTTTTTCAGCTACAAGTTTCTGCTTTCCCTCTTTTAAACACAGAAAAGAGAATGATAAGGAATGTGTCACTTTTCACAGTGGACTATACAGCTATTGCTAGATTGAGCAAATCTGTGCCTTAAATGTCATTTTCCTTCCATCCAACCCCTTTTACATACCATTTTACTGCTTTCATCTATAACACCACTATGTATACTGTATACTCTATGTACATACAATAAATTATTATGTTACCCCATATTGCTCATTTTGTGATGATTTTGGCAGTGAAGGTAGAGGACAGACAGTGACTATCACTTGGAAGGATCATAATGGTCCTGCTGTCTTGTTTTTTGTTGTTTTTTTTTGCTTCTTCTGACACACCACAGGCTGAAAACTGTATGCAGATTCATCTTCAGTTCTAGAACATGAAAGAAAGAAGCTTGTAGAGCTTTCTAAGTAATGCTGAAAATCACTTAGGAAATGTTAGCATGTCTGATGGATTTGTTTGTACTGTGACACAACATGTACCCATATAATTTCGCAGCAAGTTCAACCTAGCAGAAACTACTTGACCACTAAATTCACCACCGAAGGAAAAGAAGGAAGTAGGGATTTGCCCAGATGAGGGGTAAGAATTTTCAAAACTTTCTGAATGCTTACTCTAAATTACCAGTCAACAGCATTGTCTCTCAATATTGATGTACATTCTGTACAGCTTAGAATGCTCTAAAATTGTCTAATCTGCTGTCTATAGAGCAAATTTAGCTAAATGATAATGTTTCATCCTTCTTAAAACACACCCATGCCCATACTTCACTAACGTATTTTAATTTTCTAAGTTGTTTTTCTCATTACGTGACTTTAAAGAGCAGCCCTTTCCTTTAGTTCAGCGTAGTTTTCTTGAGACACAAATGTTGAAGACTTCTTTGTAGGTCTGTGTATTAATATCTTTTAGATACCTGTTTGAGATCTGGTGAAGTAACTGCTGTATTTCTAGGTAAAGTTTTCCTAATATTAATACCCACGAAAGGAAAAGACGCAGTGTTTAGCACTGTAGTGCGCAATCTTGCATGTAAAATGTACTGAGTTAGAAAAGGACAGTGCGCACCAAGTAATGGACTGAAGGCTTCAAAAGAAAGGTAGTGGATCTCCTTAAACATCGAATTCGGTTGTTTTTTTTTTCGCCATCCCTTATCTTGAGCAAAGAACATCGGACCCCTTTGTTAGCAATCTAATGAGTTGGTTAACCAGTTGGCGGTCGGTCCATCAGTCAGTCAGTTGGTCGGTCGGCTGCCTGCTTGCCTGCCTGCCCATCTGCCTGCCCGACCGCCTGCCTGCCTGCCTGCCTGCCTGCCTGCCTGCATGCCTGCCTGCCTGCATGCCTGCCTACCTGCCTGCCCGCTTGCCTGCCTGCTTGCCTGCCGGCCTGCCCGCCTAAATCTCAGCTTGCATGCTTGCTTGCTTTCTTTCTTTATATTGCTTTGTTTTGCTTTGCTTTCTTTTCGCTTGCACCAGTAACTAACCGCACAGGTGTAAGGTTCATTGTGTGGCAGCTTGGCATTTTTGAAGACACACTCAAACACAAGTCACGTTTAAGACCAAACAGGCAAGTCTGAGGTTAAACATGTACGTCACTTCCTCAATGAATAGTTTGATCACTATTATGCGGGAGCTGATTTGTATAGCCTATCCGTGAATGAGTAAATATTGCTTTTATCAACTGCCATATTTACTTCATGAATATATGTTTTGATGTTCGGATACGGAAAGGCAATTCCGGATGGGAAGTGGAACAAAAAAAATAATAAAAGCGCGATTTTCGAGCAGTGCCGGAGGGGGTGCGGGCGGCGGCCGAGCTGTTGACGTATCATTGATAACTCTGCAGCATCCATATTCATTGACAACTGAGGTTCTTTGATCTCCATCCTTTTTACAGCGTCCATGACGTTATAAAAGTTCATTTCCCCTCACAAACAGCGCAAGTACCGCCCCGTGGCTGTCGCCTGTTCGAAAACTTGAATCGGGAAATAGTTGCGGTCAGCGTCGCTGCTCGGATACTATCAAAACAAGGGCATTAAAAAGTTGGAGCTGAATGAAGGGAACAAAATTTGAATTTATTTTTAGGGCAGCCTTTTGTTGAGACTCCAGGCCTAAGTTTTCATCGCTTTGTCAGTCGCCTTGAAATAGATTATGAAAAGCAATATAGGGAGAAAGAAAACGCGATAGAGAGAAAGCGAGGGAACGAGGTGGCCGGCTGCAGGTAAACAAAGAGAAACAGGGTCAGGTCTGGACTCGCGCCTAGTTGTCAAAGAGAAAGAGAAAGAGTGAGAGACGGAGAAGCAGAGAGAGAGAGAGAGAGAAAGAGAGAAAGAGGGGCAAGAGAGAAAGCTAACATTTTAGACATTTAATTTTATGCAGTAAGGACACTTAAGGAGCCTTTGGCCCCTTTCCAAAAGTAAATGCCTACGGGGCGCCATCTCCACTAAAACTTATTGTTTAGTAGATTCTAAGAGTGAGGTATTCGTGTTTTTGTGAGTAAACTTTGATACAGGGAAGAACGAAGTGGAAATCACGTTACTAAGTTCAAGTGTAATGGCATGAGGCACATTTGATTTACTATTCTCGGAACACCCTCTGTACCTCCTTTCCTCTTGTATGTGCACACTCGCCTCCAAAAGGTTCTAATTGTCTATGTCAGTGTCAAAACACAAGCGAAGTAATTAACAATAAATGAAAACAGAATGAAGAAAGAGCGGGAAAACGTTGTGTTTTTCAAATTATAGCAAGAGGAAGGCATGCTTGCTAATTTATCTTTGAAAAAGTGATACAGGGAGAGAAAGAGGAGAGAAAGGGGAGGAAGAGAAGAGAGAGAAGAAAGAGAGGGGGGAATGGAGAGAGAGGAGAGAGGGAGAGAGAGGAGGAGGGAAAGAGAGAGAGGGGAGAGGAAGAGAGAGAGGGGAGAGGTACAGAGAGGGGGAGGGACAGAGCGAGAGGAGAGGGAGAGAGAGAGAGATCGTTGCATCAGAACTTGTTCTATATTTTGTGGGCTTCTTAACGTGGGCTGCTTGTCCTTCCCAGTTGTTTTGATCTCTTTCTCCGCCCACAACTCAATCCAAATATCTGTCTAATGCTGCTTAAGTCTGCTCTCGAACACATAAAACATGCATTACGGATGTCACATGTTACCTGTGACAACTTGGCACTTCCGCCTCTGAGCTTTTTTAATGAACATGAATTAGCTCGCTCTGACCTGATGTCTTAAACAATATAACGTGTGAAGGATACCTGAATCCTGAAGGTGACAAAGACATTTATTTGATACATTCTTTTAAAAAATAATTCCTTGCTGGTATGCACATTAATCATTTTCAAGTACAGGGGCGATGCATCATTTGTTAATGAGGTTGTAGTTGCCGGACAAGCATCTGGGAGTCAGAGTAACTTAGATTACAATGTACTTCTAACACTTCCGCCCCCCTCCCACTTCCCCCTCCCCAGCCACCCAAAACTCTGGGCTACTCACAGACTACGACCCTCAGCCCAGTACCAACTGAGAACTTGCGCATTAAAGATGGGATTTCTTACCACCGTAAGAACTACATTAGTGCATCAGCGCTGAATGCACCCGTAGTAACTTAGCGTTCAACATGCAGAGTGAATCTTATTCTTAAAAGGGTAAGAGGTCCCAGCGTTAATGTGCATGTTCTCAAATAACTGTGATCTTGAACAATGTCTCTCCCTTTAAAATCTACATTGAAATACTGCAGTCTTCATTAGAATGATTTTAATTCTATAGCCGTTCCATATCGTTCAGTAGTTCAAAACTGTTCCACACTGATGCAGTCATTAAATTAAACAGCATTTTCACTACACAAGTTACAATATTACATTACAGTTCTTTTAACATCCTCCAGCAGCTTCAACATTTCCGTTTGTGCTGTCGGTA
This sequence comes from Ellobium chinense, assembly GCA_033807755.1. Lineage (NCBI taxonomy): Eukaryota > Metazoa > Mollusca > Gastropoda > Ellobiida > Ellobiidae > Ellobium > Ellobium chinense. The sequence goes on from JAWQUT010000341.1 coordinate 4,058, forward strand.
GTTTCAATCGTATCACTGGCTCTATCTTGCAAAATAATAGCTCTGCTGCAGCCCATGCATATTAGGCCGATCTTAAAGATACGGACTACAGGATGAGATTGTTCTCAGTTTGTTATTGTATTTATCACAGTGTAATCATCATATGAGAACAAGTTTCTTATTGAAGCACATTATGCGCGGCTGTCCAGTCGTCTACACGTCTGATGTTTCACCACAGATTTAATCATGAACTGAAGATATACGGTAGTGAATCTTTATCTGTGTCAATTCGGTCTTTGATTCAACGTCCTCCATTGCACAGTACTTGTCCAATCCACTTGGCCGACTTTCAAACGCGTGTTACATAACTGCCTCTAGATCTGCCGTGTCATAGCTACACACACGCGAGAGGTCAGGGAAGCCCTTGCTATGTAGGTGAGTCAACCTCGCAAGGAAGATAGGGCGGGGAGAGAGAGAAAGAGAAGGAGAAGGGGAAGGAAGGAGAGATAAAGGAGAAAAGGAGAGCTCAACAGGCTAGGATTTAATGGCCTAGATCTATTTTGAATTTGTACTGTCAAAAAAAACAAAAAAAACACCAAAAACAGACGATATGATTTCATTTTAGTATGCTAAGACTGTATTCTCATTCTTAATGATACACTTCGCTCAGGCCAGCACACACTCATAGCGATGTGTAAGTAACTATTAATCATATTCCACATATCTACACATCTGATCGTTACAGTCGGAAATGCGTACAAATTATGACTCTAGACAATGCCACGACTCAGCTGAATATATTTTCATATTTCAGGTACTAGACGTTACTATGTCAATTTTCTTCATCGATCGTAACGTTCGGGGAGATTTTGAACCAAGGATCTGCAAAGGTGTGTGGTGCAGCATGAAATATTTTACTCGTGACATTCGGAAATACAGCGCTCCGATGTGGAAAGTGTGATTGAGTTCAAATGTATAATTGGAAGTGTCACATCATGCATCATCTCTCCTTTTACACCTCGGGCGGGTCTTTAAGCGGTGGGTGTTTCATAAGCCTCCTAGTGGTCCATTCTCCTGCTGGAGACTTGTTAAGAAATGGACTCGTGAGTTGGTACATCACGATGCCGCCCTAATCGTTCCATGTTAACACCTTGTTTGTCACATATACATTAAGTTCACGGCAATGCGGGAACTAATCATTGACTATAATTAAACTTTATGTCACCATCGTTAAACCCGTTTAAAAAAAAAAAAAAACTATCGCTTCTGACCACACCACAGAGCCAGGTAGAGGAGATCATTAACCTTGTTTGTTGGGCTGGATCAAGGAGACGAATGTCTCAGTGACTTAAGAGACCAGGTTGAGAGAAAACGTACCGGCTGACCCCAATGAGGACACGGTCGTACGTTCGTTCCGCGTTTTTAGTCTAAGGTACATTGTGCATGCTGATAGGCGAGGGCGGATCTCAAACGCTTTGGTGACAAATTTCATAAGCGCGACTTCGTGGGACAAATTTTTAAGTTTGGCGTCAGCTGATTCAAGTTCGAAAGCGCGAACTTTTAAGGTTTTGAAAAATAGAAGCGCACGTTTTTTTTATGTTATAAGCAGACCATAAAGTGAAATAAAAGAGGTTTATTGACAAGGGAGGGAGGGCGGTCGGACAGATTTCGCTTTATCTATGACCGTCATGGCTATTTTGGGATTTTGTATCTCTGAGGTCAGAATGTCTTTGTCACGGTTTTTTTATTAAGGCAATGCACGCTAGTGGTGCAACTATTACGTGCTTTGTACTTCTTTCTGCCGTGCTTACAGACATGTATTATGTACGTAAGTTTATCAACAGTTTAGAATGAAACCGGTCTGTCGTGGTCTGTATAGAAAAGGTGGAGATGGGTGGTTGTTACTTTGAAGTCTCTATGAATGGTATTTCGTCATGTTATATATCTAGATCTTTCCAAGAGTTTATTATGACTTTATTTTCAACGATGAGGAAAAAGATGGTAACAACCTGGATAACGTATAAGTGAAGGAATGATTTAAGGAAGAAAGGAAGGACAGAAAAGAAGAAAAGAGGGAAAGAAGGAAGGATATTTAAGACCCAATAATTTCTCAAGCACAAGACTAGAAGAAAGGAAGGAAGGGTAGGCCAAACGGATGAATGAATGAATGAATGAATGAATGAATGAAGGAATGAATGAATGAATGAATGAATGAATGAATGAATGAATGAATGAATGAATGTTTCTGAGAATCAAGTTTTTCTTTACAACTACTTCTCTCTACAAATAGCCAGTGGTTCGTATCAAATTTACACGTCATCCAGCTATGTTGCGAAAATTCCTGGCCAGTGGCCAGCGTTGCTCGGAACAAAATTATTATTATGACTATCCAGATATACACAAATATAGTCCATAAGAGTTTTGTTGCTTTTTTAAACCTGAAAACAGGAAAGAATGGTGAATATGGAAAGAGTAAAGAGATTTTGCCAGACCCCAAGCCATTTGTTTCATAACAATGTACCACATTTGGTCTTCTGTCAAGGGTCTGTGCACACTTAATATTATAATTTTGATATGCTCTCTATTGTTTTATTAACGGTTATGATAAGACAATACAAGTTGACATAACAGAACTGCTGTGTTTATTTCTGCCGTAATAGATAAATATATATATCATAATCGTAATATCATAATCTACTTTTGTCAGTATGATTAATTATTTAAGTTGTTTATTACAATGTATAAGATATAACAACGTTCACCACCTTTGCAATCCGTGCATAATAAATATGTTCCACGGGTTTAATGTACCGCCATGTATTTTCAGATTCAGTTATTATGAATGAAATTTGTATCTCAATACAGTGACATAGCCTTAACGTCAGATAGGGAAACTCCACAGTCATATCTGTATCCCTACCATGCCAGTATAATATTACTGTGGATGGATATAAGTTTGAATGGACTTAACCCTAAAGCCTAACGGGAAACTCATTATCTTGCCAGTCTGGTGTTATTATGGATGGATATGAATGAAAATTGTGTACCTCAGTATACCGACATAGCCCTTAAGTCAGAATGGAAATTCATAAACCATTATTATTTGTATCATTGTCTTATTATAATGTTATTGGATATCAGCTTGAATGGACATAATGGGAAAACTCCTAACTTCTTATACTCTAGTGGGAAACTCAAAAGCCATATTTGTAATACTGACGTGTCCAGTATGATGTTGTTACGGATGGATATCAGGTTGCATGGGTTAGGGCGTTCACTACCTGTGTGGGCGTTCGAAAGGTTGTTCGGTGCGACGACATGTATGTACACATGTGTGTACGTACTTTATTAGGATTAAGGATCAGCTGGTAGACCATAATAACAGGGTGTTATCTGCTTACTGATTAACATGGTGGTATAAAAAAGAATGTACCCGATAAAGGAGTCATAGGTGTGGTTAGCCTTGTATAGAAGTTACTTAAGTCTGTAGCTCTCACTGAACGAATGAACCTTTTGACTGCTATATAACTTCTTCAAATCAAAGCACAGAAATCAGAAAATTTGAGATTTTTATTAAAATAACCGATTTTGTTTCCAAGGACGAGACAGCACTATGTCAATAAGCAAGTAAAATGTAGTAGTAATACAACGATATCATGGGCCCAAAATTTCTCAGGCGTGAGGCAAACAGGCCGGGTTAAAGCGCAATACCATCCACATAATATAATGTATTGATGTCACTTATTGGATACATGATATAAGACTATCTAAGAGGCGGCAGGCAAGAGACACTGGGCAGTGACAGAGTTTTATTTGATGTCTGCTCTTCGCAAAAGATAAAGGCACGGAGATCATTTTTAGTGCAGAAAATATCATTGTTTTGGTAGTGCATCTGCATACATCGAAACTCAGTTATATCGAGTTCTATATCAAACTTCTACAAATAGATTTTCATTACTGTGAGTGTGAAGGCGAGTGAGGAGTGGTGGAAGAGCGATTGAGATGATTGAGCGGGTGAATTGATAGTTGAGAACACTATTATTGTATAGCTCATTAACAGTTGTTGTTGTTGTTGTTGTTGTTGTTGTTGTTGTTGTTGTTGTTGTTGTTGTTGTTGCTGTTGGTTTGCTGTTGATGGGAACAGATTCTTTTCGGAGGAAGGGAGAGGAACTGAGGAAACAGCGCTGGTGCTAAAATATTGGACATGGAAGGTTCAGTGAGAATGCACTTGTTAATTTTTGGGCTTGAGAGGTGAGGAATAATAATTGTCAGCAGTCCGAAGAGTAGGTGCTATCCATATCCCAGGTTGCAAATATTATAGTTTCACATAATCACATGTGATGTTTTGAAGTATAGCTATCACCATTTACACTGGTATGAATCATATAATCAAAACATCCGTATCAGAGTAAATAATTTGCTGTATATATCACTAAAATGTTTACTTGGTTTCCTTCAAAACATCCTCTTTAAATTATTAATGATTTTCTCATAATTCAATTGCAGAGTATCCTCTCCAGATAAGATCGAGTTTCTTCCTACTTTCACAGTTTGGGTCAGTGAAGACACAACTGCTTCTATATTATGAGTGATACCGTTATCTCGTAATTACATTTACCCCACCTGAGCTCCGCCTCTGAGCAAATACCATACCTTGGTAAAGTAGAAATGCGGGCGCTGCCATTAAAAACACTTTGCACTTGCACGTCCGCAGTGGATGTTGTTTGTTAAGTCGAGAAATATGTACCACCAAACACTAACCAGACAATGGAAGTAGGTAAGAAGATTTACCAGCTGGCTAGCCAACCGTGACACGGCCGGTTTAACCCGTGAAGGTCATCGTTGGTACACAGGCTGGTAGCAGCTGTACATGTTATAGGTGTATGACTGTATGGTGTACGTATGGTGTCATTGGTAAAGGTATTTGAGTATCGGGGTCAGACGGGGATAAAAATAAAAATCATGTCATATAGACAATCACGTAGTAAATAGAACATTAAGTAAACACACGTTTTAACTGGTCATACAAGGTGGTTTAAGGTGAAGAAAAAAACTGGGCGATCTCGGGCATATAGTTTCTTAGTGCGTGGTGGTAATTATGCCCAGTTACCAGGGTCAAACTACGATTAAAATAGTCGTCATGTCATGTGGACATTTACTGAGTAAATTACAGCATCGAGTTAACACAAGTTTAAACTGGTCGTACAAGCTGGTTCATGAAGGGGAAAAATTGAATTGGGCAGTTTCAAGTACTATTTACTTTCTGGCCAGCTAAATGGTAATCATGATCCTGAATATCAGGTCAGACTGTGCTAAAAATAATAATCTTATCACGTTTCTAAGTTACTGGATAAACAGAGCATCGAATAAACATAAGTCTAAACTGGCTATACAAGGTGGTTCAAGGGGAAAAGAAAAATACAACTGGGTGATTTCAAGTCTAATAGCCAAGTGATAATTGTGACCTCAAAAATCAGGTCAGACTGTGATGAAAATATGAATCATGTCATGTCAGTAAGTTTCTGAGTGTAAATAAGGCATTGAATAAACATGAGTTTAAACTGGCTATGACTTATGTCATATAATGTGAGTCAAAGCAAAGAATAAGAATCGGGCGCTTTCAATTATTTACTGTCTGATAACTACGTGGGAATCGTGCCGAAATATCGGGGTCAGATTGTGATAAGAATCATAATCATATCATGTTTGCTAGTTACTGGATAAATACAGCATTGAGTAAATATAAGTTCAAACTGGTCACAGTCTGCGGGGTATAGTCTAGTTTGTTTCAATGAAAGAGAAATTATAGAATTGGGCGTTTTCAGGTTTTTTACTCTTTAGTTGGCTAACTGATATTCGTGGTCTCAAGTATTAGGGTCAGACTATGATGAAAATAATAACCATTTCACGTTTATAAGTTACTGAGTACATAGAGCATCAATGACATATAAGCTTAAACTGGTCATAGCCTTCGCCCTACATTATGATTCAAGCAAAAACCTACTTCTAAAGAATGGTCAGTTTTACAGTATAACATATTTGGATTCAAGAAAAAATAATAGAAATGGACTTTTACAGGTATTAAATTCATTAGTTAGCTAAGAGATGGTCGTGGTCCCAAGTATCAGGGTCAAACTACGTTAAAAATAATCATGCCACGTTTGTACGTTACTGAGTAAATAGTGCATTGAATAAACATCAGCTTAAATTGGTAGTAGCTTACGCCTTGCAGTGTGATTCAAGGAAGCGTTAGGAGCTTTCTTTGCGGGCTCTGTGGTCATATATATATGCATAATCCATTGCGTTAACTACAGTGAACACTACTAATGTTTTGCGAGTTTCCCGTGGTTACCGCATGTCGTAAACTAACGTAAGGATTATGCATACGGCCTCTGGTAACTAAATGTTACGTAATCATGCCGGAAAATCAGGGTCAGATTGTGAAAAAAACTGATCATAGCCAGCCTACACTTTAAGGTGTGGTAAAGAGCAAGACTTGGGTACGCTCAACCATTTATTCTCTAGGTAGCTAAGTGATACTGGTGATCCCAAATATCAGGATCAGATTGCGATAATTTTTTATTTTTTTTAAGAATCATGTCATGTTTATAAGTTACTGATATATATAGCACTGAGTAAATATTAACTTAAACCGGTCATAGCCTTCGCTCTACAAAGTGGTTCAAGCATAGTTCTACCACTGAAGAGCAGTCAGTTTTATAACCTCTTTGGATTCAAGGGAAAAGAATAGAAACGGGTTTTCTCGGATATTTACTCTCTAGTTAGTAAAGTTTAGTGTTTATCGTGGTCCCAGATATCTGGGTCAGACTGGTTTTAAAATAATTAGGTATTTTCAGCTCCATCACGTGACCTAGGAAATCTTGCTCACACGTTGGTTTGTTTACATGCTATGCTTATGTATGATTACTCGTCATTTATCAAAATATCCTAGCAATCCCTAGATCACGTGGTGTAACTGACCCGTCTGAAAATACCTCATTATCATTTCATGATTGTAAATTACTAAGTAAAAAAAAAAGCACTGCGCAAATTTAAACATAAACTGGCTATAAATGCCTTCGCCCTAGAGAAGTTTAAGCACAGATATGTTACTAAAGAGTGGTTAGTATCATAAACTCTTTGGATTTAAGGGATAAGGAAAGAAATGGACGTTTTCAGGTGTTTACTCTACAGTACAGTGATTAAAAATCGTGATCCCATATAATATCTGGGTCGGACTGTGATCAAAATAAATATCATGTCATATCTGCATGTTGCTGAGTAATGTATCATCATTTTAATCGTAGGTTTGACATTGTCATACGCGAGGTGATTAAAAAAAGAACGTGAGAGGCACTTTCATCACTTCATCGTAGCTAGTCTAGATTTGATATTAGTCATGAGTAACAAGATTAATCTGAGTTTGTTGGTTTGTTTGTTTGTTTGTTTGTTTGTTTGTTTGTTTGTTTGTTTGTTCAAATTTAGTTTTAAAATCCCTTTTCGACAAGGTTATGACTATAATCAGAGAGAAAGCTTGAATCTCCGGCAGACCGCCACTGATGGCTGGATGCCTTTGAAATACCGCCAAATATACCCGAGTAGAAATTCGCCGCTTGCGGGATTCGAAACCGCATCTTTTACACCTTGAGGCAAGCGCTCTACCTCTTGACCACTCTTCCGACCTAAGTCTGGGTCTGGAAATCATTAATTATTTGTGTCGCATAACTGCAAGTTGCTGAATAAACAAAGCATCGACTAATCATAAGCTTGAAGGAATCGGAGCTAGTATTTTCTATACATTAGACTGACACATTCAAACATTCATTCCTGAGTTGTTAGGAGTCGTGGCAACGATGTTGAACATCTCATTAAGTACGTGTTCTTCAGTGGTTTTGTAGTGTTTGTGTGTTGCTGAGTTACTAGAGCCTAATTTGATATTAAACACGGTGACTGAGACTGGTTAAGCCTAGAACGTCTTACTTTTGCCAGTATCGTGGCTTCTGAAACATAATACATGTAGTTCAATTCAGTGTGAAATCTTACATTCATCAGTATTGTGGTTTCTGAGATATAATACATGTAGATCAATTCAATGTGAATTCATACTTTCACCAATGCCGTGGCTTCTGAAACAAAATACACGCAGATCAATTCTATGCAAAATATCTTTATTCCTTCAATTTCGTTTTTGAGGACAATTTTCCGTGCATAATTATCTTAAATCCCAACGTTTTTGTGGTAAGGATACAGGCAAATAAGTGCCGTTTTAGTGAGGTTGTGGATCAATGGTTCAAAGGCATAATAATAGAATTGGGTAATATCACACAATGTTTGCTCCATAACAGCTAATCTTGGTAGGAACATGAACAGAGTTGTTTTTTTTTTCTAAGGAAAAACAGGANGGGGGGGGGGGGATAAAGAACTCAGTTTCTATGTGAATTCAAGGCATTCCAGTCCTTGTAATCCTTTAATTTGGTTCCTTTGATTAGAAAAAAAACAGTATTCGTATTAGGTATACATGAATTATTTGTTAGTTATTCATGCCCTTCTTCCCATTTGCCGAACACATCCACATCTGTTGAGACCTGTGCATGCTTAGACTAGTAATTATCATTACACTAAGTTTATTGCATGACGTTCTGGGAAATAATTCGTTGGAGGGTTAACGTGTTAGAATTCATGCTCGGCCCACTATCACCTGTTCATATGATAATTAGTTGTTTTTTTTTTCTCAGATCCTCATTTCTAGCCCAGTGTTCATTTTTCTCGTATTTCTCTTTTCCCCGGAAGGACCGGTAGAGCGACCAGGCGCATAATTATGTACAGTATAGTAATCATCACCATAGCCAGTCAGATCCTCTTTAACTTTGATGTAACTGACTTTTTCCGGAAGAGCCTTAAAAAAGCTTTCTAGCTGGCTAAACTAGGCCAGCCGAATGGATGGCTCTACATGACTAAAATAGGCTAGCAGTCGCCTCCCTTTTATTCAGTTCAGAGGTCTGTTTTCCTGTCACACCGGTTGTTTACGAAGAAGAGAAGATACAAGAAACTTCATTTTGCTCACGTTATAAAAGCATTTAAGGGTCTATAATAATATCACTGCAATTAACAATTAACACAGGGCACCAACATTATCATATCACATACTAGCGGATGTGAAATACAATAGCTAAAGTAATAAATAAGCTGTGTTCTGAAGGCATTACAATCCCTACAAGAAAATATATCTGAAATTATTTAACGTGTTTCATAATAGTAAATGCTAATTTACTGACTGCTTTCAGCAGTTGTTCGACTTTTGTTTTCATAAGCTGTAAGAGTTTGGGGATGTTAGATTTTTATGTCTACTTTTCACCAATAAACATAAATATTACTCTGTCATTTACGCTTTCGAGCTTCAATCTGAGGCCATGACAAATACGGAATTATTTACGCTGTCTGGCGGATTTGGAAAGGTGAATTGTTAACAGTTAACATCTTGCTGCAGTTCCGTGACCTGGACTGTTTAAACTGAAACCTCTGCATGTCTTTTAGCCTGTTACCGCCTAATCCCGGAAACATACACACTTACACCTTATGCAACGCAATTTCAGCGCACAAGTTCATGATATGTCTTAATCACGTTTCGCAATTTTCCTAGATGGTAACTAATGCAATATCCTGCTGGAGTTCTTTACGGTTTATCATCTCCTCCGTTGTTGTTTTTTTTCCGGTCTGGGTTTTGTTTGTTTCTTTATTTGTTTAATGTTTTGTACAAACTGTAGATAAGAAAAGGGATGTTGTCATTTGATAACTCAGACTAGTTTAGTAAGGTTCCTGAGAAATATGACGAGGAATGCTACAGTGCACAGAACGTTGCAAGTTCCTGAGTGATTTCTTTTTTTTTTTTAATGTTTTCTCATCTGATTTACAGGATAGAGCGATATGGACAGGAGTTAGTTCGCGGAAAATGTCTCCGGTGGAATTTTGGAGGTGATGAGTAAGAAGCTACATTTAAAACAGATTAAAAAAAAAACAAAACAGGAAAAGCTGATGAGTGAGGAGATGAAATATGAGGATGATGAAATGAGATGTCGGAAATATGCACTAGTGTCAGTAACAATAACAATATGTTCATTTATATTATGATTGAATATGGTAGTACGTGAGAAGGCGCGCACACACAGGGTTAATGCAGGCTTTTAGCTTATAGTCACAAAGCAGATCAACTGATATCAGTCGGGACTATACCACATAAGGTCAATATTTGGTCTGTTATTGAAAACAATTTTGTTGTTTTTTGGGGGTTTTTTTTTTGTTAATTCTCCTAAATTATTTTCGTGGATATGTGAGCATACCAGGACATGATGATGAAAAATGAAGATGTATACTGTATGTATTCAATTCTATTTAAAAGGCATTTCGTTCAGGGCGATCCCAAAAACAGCTGCGATTGAAAGGTCTTGTGATTATCTAGTAAAAGAGCTGCAATAATGCCTGTTTCCTCAATCCGGTTAGAGAAATGAAGGTCTTCGGAGACTGAGTTCCTGACACCGAGCTAACTCTAGAACTATCTACAGGCATGAAGATGCTATCAAAATCCGACATCATCTAAAGGGTATGCAAGTTTAAGTAGTGTCCCTATAAAATCAGACAAATGGCTATGGAGGGGAGGAGGGGTTGAATTTGAATCTCAAAGGCATAGATAGATGCAAATATTTTTGTAGGTTTTTGTAGGGATTTTACCACTCATGTATACAATTGTGTGATTGTTGCTGAGTGAGAGAGGTGTTTATTGTGTGAAAAGGCCTAACATTTTTTAGGTAGCCTGATTCGTTGCAAAACATTTCCAAAATCTAATTGGTCTTGGGGCATTTCGCTGTTTTAGAATGTAGAGAAAAAGTTAAACAATATTATATGTAGAAAGTATATTGGCCTTGATAAGTTCACGAAGGGTGTAGAATTTTACATTGCCAATGATGGAACACATACTGGTATCTTCATATCTATGGCCGTTCAGCCGAACCATTTGAGACAGACATTTCCATTTCATCCATAATTTGTGGAGGGAAGGGTTGAGGGGAAAGAGGAAATGTCTTTATGGCTTGTAATTTACAATCTCTCATATCCTACAGACAATATTAAGTTTCAAGTCATAAAACTGCCACCAGCTGCCATAATAGCATACAGGATATACATAAAGACAGTTTTTGTAGTACGTGAAGAAGCTTCAGTAATTGTGGATATGCATAATAGAAGCACATATTATAGAAGGCTTAGACTCTGTTTTAACATCCTGAAAATTTTTATCAGAGTTTGAACATTTTGTTCATAATAAAGTCATTTTTTTCTGAGTTCCATTTGTTTTTTACTGGTCGATAACTGAAAACACAGACAGCAAAGGAAAATGTTAAAACTGTGCGATTTTTATTTCAGAATGTTGAAGTCTTAAAGAGGATTTGTTGAAAGTTAACAAAGTGAACAAAGCTGTCTTTAAAGCTATGACAGCTTTGAGATCTTACATGCCACAATATTGCAGTACAGTGTGCAATCAAAGTAGCTGATATTAAAAGCTGGACAAGAAGGGAATGTAATCCTTGCACGTCTATAATGATTTCACTGAGTTCCATAATGACCTATGACTCTTTCATAATGTTGGTCAATCCAGCCGAACATTCCGTGACCAATTCAACGAAACTATGACCGCTACCCACGCTAACTGACCTTTCATTCTTAACTCGATCAAAACATCGTGGAGTAAAATGCCAACTACCACCAACGCAGGGTTCCCTGTCCACTTATTCCATTCACCTTTCCGGTTTCCAAAACCCTTTGATCTCTGCCCACAGTCTACATAATCCCTGCCGGTTGCCGGCTTCCCGTTCTGCCGGCTACGACCACTTGACCATTTGACCGGCGCCATTCCGGTCCGTCAGTTCCAATCCTGGAGACGCCACGCACCACAGAACCAGCGAAGGACCAGGTAGTTCATATTGCTGATTGATTCAACATGGTATGGGTTACAGCATTATTTTCTACCTCTTCTCTTACACGACATTTTTGTGGTAGATTTTCTTGTTTAGCTCTGAGAAGAACATACCACATGGGTCAACTTCGTCATCATTAAACCAGGGGTTAGAGAGTGTGCCGTGAACGAGATTTCTTTCATGCTATGATCATAATAAAACAACGACGCAGATGTTTCGCTATCATAATCTTACTAAATGTCTGGGTGGTCCACTACCGGCCCCCTTCGACACAAAGCAAAAAAAAATTACTTCTTTCAAAGCCCAATAACTTCGAGAATAAACCAGAAACTGGGGTAAATTTTATGCACATTAACAGACGAATAGAATCTGTATTTGTTTCAAGTTTCCTTGATCTACAGGCAATATTTTTGCGACAGCCAAAAAAAATTGTCACAGCAAAAAAAAAATAAATAAAAATGAATAAACAAAAAAAATGGTGAAAAAATGACTATCGGAGGTCAAAGTTTTTGAGGCATAAGGGATATGGGAGACATAATATGTTTTCAAGTTCTTAACTGTAAATTACCGCAGTACCTAGATATTTGAATTTGCTACATTAGTAGACATAGACTATCCATCATTCTAGTTCCAATAAACGAATATTTACGGCAGGCTGGTGACGATGAAGATCTATGAATTTGACTGAACCAGTAGGTTGCAACCTTGATCAACAGCTGGAAAACACAGTTCACAGCAAGGAAGGGCTCTGATTGCTGTGTCAAAATACACGTATAGATCTGACTGCATGATCCATCCCCAAAACTGTACTATTTTATATCCACAATGTAATTACTTTAAGTTGCGCCGTCCAATGAGTATCGTCAGTAAGCAAAGTCCCGCAAACAGAATGGCCCCTTCACACTGCCTGGACTCAAATAGATTTGCTTTCATTGTTTCAAAAACCAAGCTTTTTCATACCAGTTTTCTCCACCGTAACGTTTGGAAGGATGATATAGAAGCTAGACAGTATGAAATGTTTGACTCCTGAAATTCGGAACAACAGCGCTCCGATGTGAAGCGTGCGATTGAATTCAAATTAGTAAAGTGTCCCATTATGTCTGTCTTATCCTCTTATACCCGGGTGGGCCTTCGACAGATCTGAGAATAGGTTGAACTAGGATGCCCGGCATTTTGTCAGAACAGTAATTAGAGACATACCAGGCTGATCAGGTCACACTACCTGCCATTTTCACCCAAGAATTTAATGGGCGAGAAGTAAGACTTTAAGGAACAGTTTTTGCAACATTTTCTCGGTATATTCAATTCTCACTCTAAATAACCCCATGGCACTGCGTCCGAGAATGATAAGCCACGTACTTACTATTAAGCCAAAACTGTCATTAAGTTTAATCGACGATTCTTTTACGGGAAAGTGCCACTGACTGATTCATAAACTGTGCAGCATTGCCAAATTCCCAAGGAAAGGACTGTGCAAGGAAGTTCTAGCTCTGGGAATTCCTCATTTCTGGAGAAGTTAAAACCATGACCTGTACTATCTTAATGGGCTGTTTGAGACAAGCTATGAAGGTACATGATGAGATTATTGTGATTTATGACGTGCGCTCTAAAGTCCCCAGAAAACATGACTGTACTTGAAAAATCATAAAAACTGGTTCAGCTAAAATCGGTCAAAAGTATGTCATTACGATACGCATTTGTTAGCATATATTACATAAGCATGTCGTCAAGAATGTTCCAAGTTCTCCCTGTGCTTTTATGTATGTGTGTGTGTGTGTGTGTGTGTGTGTGTGTGTGTGTGTGTGTGTGTGTGTGTACGTACGTTCACGCAAGTAAGTGCACGCTCGAGGCATGTGTGTATATGTGTATGTGTGACTGTGTTTGTGTTTTCACCCGATTGCCTTCATCGCTGCACTTAATGCATGCCTTAAGCCCAGACTGCCGTCAGCCTATATGTTATCTACGCAAGATGCCCAGCGGTCTGGAATTAACCACAGAACGTTACGCGGTTGAGCGTCACAGCTGAGAGGGAAGGTCAAAGGTCCAGTCAGGGCATACCTCAACTGTCCAGCTGGTACCCGAACATTATGCACGCTTCAGTTTATCCGGGTTGACACATAACGTCTTAAATACCACAAGAATGGGATTTCCAGAAAATTGCTTTAGCAGATATCATTTTGTTATTATAAAGAAGTTAATTTCTCAGAAATCATACCTCTTATCTTATCCTTTCATAACCTCATGCATTAGTTTGACGCCATCATACATGACTAAATATTCAGCCAGTAACAAACCACACACACAAAAAAAAAATTGAAGCAACTGAGAACTTGCGCATTAACATGGAATCCTGCATGTTGAACGCCATTAAAGGCACATTCAGCACCGATGCAGTAATGTAATTCTTACGATGGTAAGAGATTCCATCGTGAATGCGCAAGCTCTGACATATTTCCATTGGGCCCATTTTACGGAATACGACTTTATACGATGACATGGACGGTATGTATATCTCAGTGCAGTAGACTATATTGTTTCACAGAGATCGACCTTTTGTGTTGCCGTTCGAGCACTTGATCTGGCTGTCTTCCAATGGAAAATTACCACATGTAGCGTAATGGTCGAAAGATTTTTCCACCGTTTGTGTAACAGATTAATGAATACCTATGTAGGGTTCATTCAAAACAGCTTTACAATGGATTAATCACAATGAAAAAAAAAATGAAAGCATGACCTTCATACAGATTTTTTTTGTGTGTTTCTATCTCTGATCCTACCACATTAGGGACAATTCCTAGCATATCTATCTGCTCAAGTACTCACACTCTTCACGCTGTTTATGAGATTCATTGTGTAACTCAGCTGCGTTGACTGCATTGGTTCAAGACTTCTGTGTCCACGACTGTTGGCAGTACAAGATTACTCAGACCCAAAACATTCTCAGTGTCACCTAATGGTTAATAGTTAAGAGGGTAAGCTAGAGAAGAATGCGTCAAAGAAATGGAAAGAAATGAGAAAAAGAGAGAGAAAGAGAGAGAGAGAATGAGAGAGAGAGAGAGAGAATGAGAGAGAGAGAGAGAGAGAGAAAGAGAGAGAATGAAAGCGAGAAAAATAAGTGAAGAACGATATGAGAAATCAGGTTGAAGACCAAACACTTAGACACCGGATGTGCCCAAAGCCATATAACACTGACAAATAAAAAACAATGGAGAATAACTTTAACCCTCTAGTGCCCAGCGTATCAGATCTGATACATTTTGTGGAACAGAGAAAAAGCAAATCAAGATCATCACCCCATCATAATAGTGTGAAGTCGCATGAGCGGGCATTTAGCCTGGATATGAGACTTATAAACCGCATTATTATTACTGTATTATTATCATCATTTTGATGCTTGCTCCAGCATAGTGGATCCAGAAGTGATCTAAAAACTGACTTTTTGTGCCATTGTAAATAGGGCTGGGCACTAGAGGGTTGATGCTGGATAGTTTGCAGTTTTCCCCTTATAAACCATGATATGAACTTTATCAATTTTCCTAGAAAAGTTCAAGTCTACTAGTCTATATTATCTACAAGATGCCCGATGGTTCCAGCGAAATCCCTAAGAGATTAGCTGGCCTGCCGGAGTTGCCCTTGCTTCGTTGACACAATTTCTAAGGCAGACATTAATATAGGGGGTTGACTGAAATGGCCAAACCAAACAAAACATGACTGAATTATAAAAGTCACAGGTAGAAGTTGCCATATTTCTGCTTAAAATGCAACTTCACAATCAGACACGATAACTCTACACATCCTTCTTTATTTTTCACTCAGGTTTCCTCAAGATTCCTCAGTATTTAGAGCCAATAATTTACCTTGTAACTGAACGCCTAAATAGAAGTATCGAGAGGATCAGATAGGCCACAATGGCAGATAATGGTGGTGGTGATGGTGGAGGTATAGGTGACGTTGATGATGATAATGATGATGATGATGATGATGACTGATGATGATGATGATGATGTATTCATTACTAGTGTAATGATTAGAAATTGGAAATTCAAGATGTATATTTCATCTTTACTAACATTTATAGTCTTAACTAGTAAGACCCAAGTGGTTTACAGCTACACCGGAACTTTTTTCTTAATACTGACTAAAATGATGACGATGACGATGATGATAATGATGGTGATGATGATGATGATGATGATGATGATGATGATGATGATGATGATGATTTACTCATTTACTTTCTATTTAAGAAGGCTTTTGTCGCAACATTTGGATTGTTATTATACATTTTAGTTCATACAATTTTGTCAGCTAAAATTGATGTATATGGGGTTAAAGCAGTATTAAAGAAATGTTTGCCTATGTTACAGTAATGATAGTGATAAAAATAAGTAGAAAATAAGCAGACTGTAGGGTAGAGGTAAGGAATATTGACCGTGTGCCTTTTGTTTGGAGAGATGATCATGAATATACTGTACTCCATACTTTCACATGGTATAAAGTAAGGTAAGTTAAAAAAAAATAGTAAAACTTCAGGAACAGGACTTTAACGGGGACCAAGCCATAACACTGAGTGTACCAGGTACTCGAGGTTTTTTTTTAGACAAAGTTGAAGTAGATATGAAGTAAATGGAGACCAGAGCTTAACCATAAGTGCTCGGGTATGCGGGTATCTTGAGTACATGATGCAGCTCCTAACTTGTGAGGTCTTTTTACGTAATCTGACTTCTTTGGATGAGGGGGTAGGGGGGAAGGATGGTGGAGGGAGAAGAGAGTGACCTTTACCAAGTTAAAACCTATATAGGATGAACTTGAACTTGCGCACCAGCTTTTTTTTTTAGAGAAGAAAGTAGGACTCAGAAAGTGATGACGTCATTCTGTCCAAAGCACGAAGATAGTAAATAGGGAAACTCTTGCTGGGATTTAATCGACTTCTTTGGGATTTGGTGGGGGAGTATATCGATGAGAGTGACCTTTACCAAGTTAAAACCTATATAGGATGAACTTGAACTTGCGCACCAGCTTTTTTTTTTTTAGAGAAGAAAGTAGGACTCAGAAAGTGATGACGTCATTCTGTCCAAAGCACGAAGTAAATAGGGAAACTCTTGCTGGGATGTAATCGACTCCATTGGGATTTGGTGGGGGAGTATATCGATGAGAGTAACCTTTACCAAGTTGAAACATATGTAGGTTGAACTTAAACTAGTGTACCAGCTACTTTTCCATAGAAGTAGGTATAACTCAAAAGATGATGACGTCATTCGATCTTATGGACTAATATAGTGAGGATGGAAACTCTTTCGGGGATGTAATATGTGGGATAAGATGGGGGAGTATATCGATGTGGTGATCAATACCAAGTTGAAACCTGTTTAGGCTGACCTTCAACTAGCGCACCAGCTACTTTTCCAGAGAAGTAGGTAAAACTCAAAAAGTGATGACGCCATTCGATTCTAAGGACTAATATAGTAACTCGGGAAACTCGTGCAGGGGAAGACCCAGGATGACGTTATATACTGATCCAGTCTATTAATGGCTTGGTGGAAACCGTGAATGAGCTCTCCTTTTTGTACCTAAAAATGACCTCATACTGCCCTCTGCATTATAAAGGTCTGTGCTCCTTTCTCTACCATTCGTGACTCACCGTTTCATAATTAGCTTTGTTAAAGCATTGGAACCTCCCACAATATATTATGTGTAAGAAACTATATTCCTCACCTTTGTTGCGTTACTACAATAAGTCATAAGAGCTAAGGGAGATGTGATTCTGATACGATGTACAATACGGTTGTCTGTTGGCGTATAGCCTTTCTGATCTCACAAAAGATTTTGGAATCAGTTCACAGGGACGGTACTTCTAAACATAGGCTCAGTATAGCCGGTACATTTGGGAGTTCAGATCAGATATTCAAAGTGAGAACATCTAGTTGAGTTAGCTGGGTTTCATTCCAAATAGGCGGTAGATACATGCACGCAACGGAAACATGACAAAGGGAGCAGTATTTAGTGGGTGTTCATGTCCTTTAATGAGGGGGAGGGGCCATTACTGTTCTTTCAGATATGAATTACCAGGTCACTAGGGCGGAGTATTGATTGATTCCGACCTATACGGAGCATTGAAATTTCCTGTCTTTATAGTTACGTAAGAAGGACACGTAAACGATGCCAGCAAGAAAATCCTTTTTTTTTTCTGTCTTTTGGTCTGGGGATCAGGAGATCTAACATGATCTCACTTCCTCCCATTTCAGTTTATTTCAGGCTCACTGTGCCAGTGGGACATTCTAATAAAGGCTCCTGGAACAGTGTCTTTTCACAGAAATAGACTTTCTTCTTTTAGTCAACAATAATTATTCCCAATCCAAGACCTTTTTTCGAATTCTCTTGTCTAAGCCATTCACGAAATAAGGTATCAGAAAAGATATGCAGGTCGGGGTAAATTTAGAAATCTAATATAACACTTTTAATGAGATAATGATGTAGACTTACGGAAGTGGGTTAGGTATAAACTCCAGGATAGATAAAGTGCAACCATGGTTGTTCAAGGATCAATTACGCGATTACATAGTAGAAAGGGAAGCTATTTTTTTTTAGAGAGGGAATAGTTTAAGTCATCGATCTGAGACTCCGAGGAAACCGTGGAGCTACGCTGACAATACTTAGCTTCCTGAAAGCGAAAAAGTGATACTGTGGTTATATGTATTTACAAAACAATTTTTAATTTCGCATTGAGAGCAAGGGGAAATGTGTTTGATTTTTTTTGGTGAGAGTACGCTCGTTTTATTCTTGGCTGGAATATGAGGTGCTCATCACAGTCTCTAATGCATTACGGGATGTGAGTTTTTGAACTGCACTGGATGTACCGGAGAAAAGAGAGGTTTAAACAGCTGTGAATAGAGAATACGAGAAGAGAGAGAGTGAGAGAAAGAGAGAGAGAGAGAGGTGGGGCAAAATGAAAAGTACATTTGACACTGAAATACATAATTGTAGGTGATCATCCAAACTGAGGTTGGCTTGACTCGGAAGCACAGTGGGACAATTTCAATCAGCTTCGAAACTACGCTTCTAGACTATATTCTTCAAGTACGTGTGCGTAGTTCCTTTTAAAAAATGCATTCGGATACACAAAAATGTGAGGCTATAGTTTGAACTTGGGTTTAAACTTCGAAAATGTTTATTATATTCAAGGAATCTAAATTTCGGCCAGTTTTTTTTTTTTTGCTGACTGAGATATTGCCGTTTATTATAATATAAGAAATTTAAATTTCAGCCAATTTTATTTGTTTTTGCTGACTGAGATATTGCCGTTTATTATAATATAAGCAATCTAAATTTCAGCCAGTTTTGTTGTTTTTTTTTGCTGACTGAGATATTGCCGTTTAGCAGCAATTTAAAAATGTTGCACAATATTTAAAATAAATAACGACATTACAAGAGAGGTAATTATATCAATTTGAAATAAAAAGTGCAAGCAGAGTTTTCTTTAAAGTGCTCAGTTTGGAATTTCGTATGTAGGAAGTTAGTCTTTCCATAGTTACAATAGGTGTTGTCTAGCAATACCATTTTAAATAAGAATGTAGCATAACAATCAAATAATTGGAAATTAAAGTACAAGTCCGGTTGCACTTGAATTCTTGAGACAAACTGCCACCAAAGATTGAGAAACTCAGTCAGGTTTTAGTGATTAAGATAGATAAAATCCAGTATTATTGTATTAAGTTAAAAGAGACGATAAGTCAGTTTCTGTTGAATGTGAATGGTTAAGTCAATTAATGTTGAATTTCACTGGTTTAGAAATTCATGAGAAGCTCGTACAAATTAATTTACAAGAAGATCTTGTTGCTTTTTAAATTGTTAGAGAATCAGTCTTTGACGCCAGATATCGTACTGAGATGGATAATAAACACTATCTGATCAAGCAAACAAGTGAGGAAGATTTAGTTTAAAGTATGCCAACGTCAGATCTCATTATGCACATCATACCGAGAACTGAAAAGGAAGTCCCCATAGATTAAGCAAGGGCATATCGCTGAATCAACAAAACTACTATATCCAGGAACATAGCAGAAGAAGACTACGTTTAAAGTTTGTCTTTCTTTTCTTTTTTTTTCATTTTTCCCATTTGTCACAACATTTCTTATTATCGTAAGATTTACAATAACTACTATGGGCGCATTCAGTACCGAAGCATTATTGCATTTCTTACGATTGTAAGAGATGCCATCGTTAATGCGCTAGCTCTCAAATGTTAAAGTTTAGTCCATCTCACTTCAACTGAGCTGAATTATACTAGGCTGAAGAGCCAGAATTGTACGAAATGGACATGCCATGTTGTGTGATTGGCCATAGACCTAAATGAAATAAACTAAACTGGAATAAATTGAACATGTTACATATGCTGAACTCTTTGAGTCAAAAAATTCTTAAGTTAGTTTAAATGTGATTGGCCATATACCTAACTGAAATAAACTATGTTACATATACTGAACTCTTTGAGCCAAAAATTCTTAAGTTAGTTTAAATGTGATTGGCCATAGACCTAACTGAAATAAACTATGTTGCATATGCTGAACTCTTTGAGCCAAAAATTCTTAAGTTAGTTTAAATGTGATTGGCCATAGACCTAACTGAAATAAACTATGTTATATATACTGAACTCTTTGATCCAAATATTCTTAAGTTAGTTTAAATGTGATTGGCCACAGATCTAAATGAAATAAACTAAACCGGAATTAATTTAAGACGTTACATATGCTGAACTCTTTGAGCCAAAAAAATCTTAAGTTAGATTAAGTAATAATAACTCAGTTTCAAGACATTCCAGGTAACTTGTCATCTTGCCTTCTGTATCAATACTCTTGGAGGATTTCAGAACACGAAAGTCTAAATTTGCGGCTAATATTTTATTCTTAAATGTTGAATTTTCACACAAAAGGGGCATTATCCATATCCAATAACTCCAAAGATGACACTAACACTTTTAGAGCCTCTCTGCACACACTCGGCTAATAATAGCTTGTGATGATGGAGTAGTGGAGCTATATGCGGCCTACGTCATCTATTTTTGACTTAAAAGTCGATTGTGCATGCGCATGACGTATGTAAGTATAGATCTTGCGCCCTCAAGGCCGTCTCGGCGGTGCGGTAGCAACTAAACATCAACCGGAGATTGGGATAACATTTACCCGAGCAATTAAGCTCGAACTGGCTTCTACCAACAGAATGGCTGAGGATAATTATGTTTTGATTATCATCACTTTATTTTTTTTTTCTTTTTTGGGTTTCGCTGAGTTGAAATAGATGCTCCTAAAACAGAATTGAGGCTAGTTCTGAAAATAGCTCGACAAGTTACATACTGGATGAACAATCACAGTCCTATCAAAATTGTTTGGTTATTAAAAATATACTTTAACAATGCAGGTTGGTATGTCATTGGGTCGTAGTACCGGAAACCGGTAAACAAAAATTGGCCAGGGTGTATTTTTACCACTTCGATTAGGGATGTATGTCAGTAGGGCGTGAGAATTTTGAAATTCCCTAATTGGTCATTTTGGGTGTTCGTGACATGATCACGTGACACGTCTATTTATGTCCCCTTTTTTTTGCGCCAACCAAACTTCGGCAGACTTCAGATAAATCTAGTTGCAAAGTTCTATCATATACAAGGGCACGTGCCAACATTGTGCATCGGAAGTTGAATGGGATCGCGTTTGTTGACCTATGACCCTGGGCTTGGAACAGCTTTGTCATGCTCAACGAGCGGTCATCGGCATAAAAATATTTCGACATAATATCAGCATTGTTACGCAATTTGTGAAACATATAAATACCGAAACAAAATGTATTTTAATAAGCAAAGTTGCCGCTTTCGAGAGCTGAGATTTAGCCTACAACAAATGTGAATTAAATGCATCTTTGATCATGCGAGGACGCTTAACAGCTGAGATAAGTTTTTCGTTTGTGATTGTGATTTAAGGGCTTTCTCTTTGACAGGAGAAATTCCCACACATGATTTATCAGAATATATCTATATTAATAGAACAAGTGGTGCATGTATCTTGGCTTGATTCATAACAGTGACTAGATACATTTCTTAAATTTTGCTTCATGAAGTAACTTATTTAGCTCAAGTACGATATAGACAAAATTTTGATAGGCTTGTGTGGTTTCATCCGTCAGTTATATCTTTTCATACTCTTAGTGTCATTTTTAAAACGTTATCTGATTCTTAATTCTTTAACCAATCTGCTTGTGACAGGATGTGCAGACTCAGTATTTCCCAATTCATTTTTAGGACTAAATTGCCCACCACTTGCTCCAGTCCGAGTTGTTCTTTTGGCATGTTAGTGCTGTAAATCCTGAGAGTGCCCGCGTTTGCAGACGAGCTCTCGCTTTTCAGTTTATTGAACTGATGACCGAAACTGATATTATTCCAAATATGAATGCAAGGCAAATATTGTGGCAAGAGTCAGGTGTATTCTATCTGCAAATAATTGAAAATAGTTGATTTGAGGATAAGGATTGTGATCGCGAGATTGACTCCATTTCCTCTGTTTGCTATGAGAAAACTTTGGAAACTTCCTCGGAAATGGACTGAAGTAATGTTCTGTATCACGTGATGAAAACAAAATCAATGCTCACTTCCTGCAGTCTCTGGGCTAGGTTATATAGTGTATCACTTACATTTGTGTGGCTGAACTGTAGCATCCAATTTCCTTGTGAATTCTGAGAAACTGCTTGGACACTGAAGAAACACCCCGGGCTCGATACACCATGCAATCCGCTTATACAGAATACTATTAATTTGATCTCAGTTTATATGGATGTTACCGAACGTCTGCCACTGCAGTGATTCGATCTCTTAATTTCGCGTCTAAAACATAACAAAAATCGAAAGTTAGTTCTTGCTGTGATTTTCTAACCGTATATTCTTTTTTTACGAGTGGAACATCACAGAAAGATTCCGACTTTATGTAGTGAAAATTTTGTCTGAAGAGTTCGCTATTTCGTTTTTCCACCTCATCACTGAAATTGCATGAATGCATAGACAGCTTCGTCAGTTCTGAAAATTATCTTCATACCCACCATAGTGCAAGATACTCTGGTCTGATTTCATGTGTGCTGAGAAAAGTTATGAGTTTTACCAGTTGTTCGATTAACTAACGAGCACTGAAGTTCTCATCAAAGTTCATCATTGTAACATTCCACTCATCGTGGTATTTCTATTGGGACTTTGCTGATGAGCAGTAGGGTGAGTAGTAGTAATTGTTGTTGTTGTTCTTTTTCTTCTTCTCCTCTTTCTTCTTCTTTCTTCTTCTTCTTCTTTTTCTTCCTCCTCTTTTTCTTGATGATGATGATGATGATGGTGATGATGAGGGTGATGACGATTCTTTGATTAAAAGCAGCTTTAGTCGTTGACACTATTGTGATTTCTGCCCATATGACCACTATCATAGGGTTGTCTGTATTGCTGAATAGTGGTAAAATCATTAAGTCATTTGCTCTTCCCCGCTCTATGATCATGAGAATAGATCTATATTACAAGTCCATATTCCATGATCAAGGTTGGCACCTCACAGAGATTTTAAGCTTTTGTTTTGTTTCCCACGAAGTTAAAAGTTTTATTTTTTAAATCAACTTTTCAACATTTCATACTCATTTTATATTTTGGCTTTACTTGTAAAGAAATATTTATATCTAACAATTAATGAAATTAAATAATTATTATAGTTCTGCCCAGATTTAAGACAAACCTTTCAAACAATATCTAATGAATTTATTATAAAACTAATCAACGTTTCTTGTCTGGGCACTATTTCAAGACCGGCTTTATACAGTTATGTTATTCAGCTATTCATCTTGATTTAGCAACTTTCTTTTTTTTTCACTTTCCCTCATGCCCTTTACCGTTGTCTGTTGAGTATATTTCACAAAAATTTAGTAAGAATCGTACTGATAATGATCATTACATTCAAAACATGTTTCTTTCAAATAATTCAACTGGAAAACCAAATAGCCATCTCATTACAAGCTCGTACGTCATACCTACATCTGCGGGCAGAAACACTGTGTTAATTATCTATTAATTTATTACATAACACAGGTGTGTTGTTGACGGAGTGGACCGTGCTATGTGAATCCACATTATATTTTGATAGGAAATATCCTTAGAGGATCCATGTAAATGGATAGAGATAATTTGTCACAGCTTTGATTTTCGTAATTTTCAGTTATATAAATTTCACCGAATTGTTGCTCATTGAGCCCATGTATTTGCCATTCCTAAACTGTCATCTTTTGAAAAAAAAAAAGGCACACATGTACTATGATTTGTAGTGCATAACAATATGTGCCTTTTTGTCATAAGATGGCAGAATTTGTCTAGAACGGCATTCTCTCTTCAATCAATGCAGACAAAAGTCTATCGCTTCAAGTCAACTTAAAGTAATGGAATTCACTGTATTTATTGTCCTTTCCAAAAAGCTAATTTAAAAAAAAAAAAAAAAGAATATCCATGCGGCTAAACTAGGCCAGCCGATAGCCATTTTGTATTTCCTTCCTAGTTCTGTGTTCCAGTCACAACACTTGTGTACCAATAGCTATAGCACTATTCAGTCATTCATGCTTTCTAGCCTCCCTCACAAGTCATGACAAATAAGATATTTATTAACTTCTCAAAAAAAATCTAATTTGAAAAAAAAAAATGGATATCCACACGGCTTAACTAGGCCAGCCGATACTCCTTTTGTATTAATTTGCTCTGTTTCCCAACAGTTTTCAGTCGTTCACGCTTTCGAGCCTCACTCATAAGTCATGACAAATACGAGGATTATTTTTTGGTTAATTCGAAAAGGTGAATTGTCAGACGCCGACAGATGATCTCATATCTGTCAGACGCCGACAGATGTGAAATTCAATCTCATATCTGTCAGACGCCGAGAGATGTGAAATTCAATTTCATATCTAGGCAGTTTAACTGGGTGTTATCTGTGTATCCAGTCAGTGCTGAAAAAAAAAAGGTCCAGTACATTTGTTTCTAGATCGGATGTGAGAAATGGGGATTACATTTTAGATACTCTCCTGGTTTACAGAAAAAAAAAAGATCTTAACACCATAATGACAATTTTACAGGAGAGGTAACAAAAACGTTCGCACTGATCCCCTTTTCTTTTTCATTCATTCCGTTGGTGATATCAGAAGTTAAGAAAAACACAACTACGAGAGATCAGCTCGAGTGGATAGGTAGAAAACATCATCATGCTTAGTGCAGAAGTGCAAAAAAAAGCGTTTTTAATTTAATTGGAATTTTACTCTCCTTAATTGCAATACAGTAGTATTGTCTACTCCGTTTAAGCACAGCTCGCTGCAAACATGGACAAAGTAACCATTATCAAGTAATTTTCATACAGAAAATACAGTTAATCTGATAATTTGGTATTAAATCGACGTTATTATTAAGGAGATTACAATTCAGCTGAGTCGACTGAAGACATTTATGAACAACACCGCTATTAATTAATGGCATCATTTCATGGAAGTGATTATGTTAAAACAGTTAGCCTTTTTAAATTAAAACTTCAGGATCATCAAGCAATAATTAATTATAGAGGCTTTAGGGCCTAACGGTGATTTGTCATCTTTCATGGGTGTCATGGATGTCTTAATAATATGCATAGGCATAAAGACTTGGGGCTGTCTTCTTGGTTATATTATATTTATATGCTGATTACTTGAAAGAACAAACTTCTCGAAGACTGAGTGCATGTGAGCGAAGATGTTTTGAATTTTAAGGTCTGTTTGATGTTGCCGATGTTGACAGTGTGAGCAGAATACATTTTGGACTAAAACAGTTTCACCTTTGGATTTTCTTACGGACTGAAGCGTTGGTAGTCTACAGTTTATGTAACATTTTGTAATGGCCTAACATTTCAAGCACAACAAGAATGCACGCAGCATCGATGCACCAATGTTGTTGTTACACTGGTCAGAAATCCCATCGTTAATGCACAAGCTCTCAATTATTTTTTAATACTATTTACCACGATTTTTATTTATGAAGATGCTACTGCTTCATAAATAATTATGAAGCATAAACTGTATATGAAGGGCTTCATGGCAAAACGGGGGGGTTGTGGCAAAACAGACCAGATTCAAAGCATATTTTTATGTGAAAAGCGAAATTCAAGTCTTAAATAATATAGATCAAATGTCTTTCTATGGAATGGAAATATACATGTATACTAAAATATACTCCTACTGCTACATGAAGTATGTAGAATAAGCTAAAAATTCATATTGGTGGATAACGCGTTTTGCCATGAAACCCTTCATATATCAACCTCTTCGTA
This sequence comes from Ellobium chinense, assembly GCA_033807755.1. Lineage (NCBI taxonomy): Eukaryota > Metazoa > Mollusca > Gastropoda > Ellobiida > Ellobiidae > Ellobium > Ellobium chinense. Next base: position 30,345 of record JAWQUT010000341.1, read on the forward strand.
CCAACTGAATAATGTTTTGTTTCTGTCTGACGTCAATACTTGACTATCCACTTAACTAACTGAAAAATTACAATAATTACATGGAAGTTTAACAACTATTCCAGACACTTTTCAAAGTGGGTCTAGAATACATCAATTTCAGAAATTAATTAAGAATTTACGTCATCCCTGGTCTGTCAAAGTTTTTCATACTTTTGTTAGCACCTGCTTCAGTTGTCGTCAGAGTAATGATCATAACATGGTATATTTATGTTCGCGTGTTCTTTTTACGCCAAGGTGTGGATGTGGGAATGCCGTAGGAATTTTTTCGGAAGACCTGCTTGAAGTCACTGTCTTTCTATCAAAATGGCTAGCAAAAAAGAAAAAAAAAACGCGGTAGGCGCTTTTTTTAAATCGTAATAATAGGCGGGCCGCTTTCAAACGGACATACATTACACTGTACCTGATATGACTAAACCTGTGACAGATCTTTACTTTTGATAATACATATAATTATACATGTAATTCCAGGACTGTAATTTTTTTTCTCAGAATTGGCTTGTCGCTTCTAAGGGATAGTCCTATACAATATATTAGCCGTGATATGACAAGATCTTTCAAAGACCTTTACTTTGATAATCACTATACTTTGATACGTCCATACTTGTAATTTTTAAAGTGATCATTCAGCCGTCCCTAAAACCACACAGAGACCAAGGCTTTTAAGTTTTGTCACCATGATGTGACGCCTCTGCATGTCCCCTTCAACGTACACGATTTCATTTCGCAAAGCCGAATTATTTCATCTTGTCGCCGCCATAAGCTTACGTCAGATAGGTTCTAGGATGGAATGCCTTGGGACGGATTGAAAAATGTCTGTTTGAATCTAATAATTCCTTTGTAAACGGCAGATGTGTCAAATAAACCATACTGAGAGAATTACAATGCAGGACATTTTGCCTGACCTGCATGATGGAGAAAAATTCGAGATTAAACGTTAGTTTGAATGACCAAAACCTTAGGTGAAAGCTAAGGAATGCAGTATCTGACAACACGAACAATTCTACCGATCGTTTGAGTCCTCCTTCTTTTCTCAGTTCAGTGGCAGTATGCATACTCCATAATATATTAGTTAACCTACTGCGTTATCAATAGGGAACACTATTAATGTTTTGGGAGTTTCCCGTGGTTACCGTAGTGCGTTATCTAACTTAAGAAATATACATACGGCCACAGGTCACCAGGGACGACGTGCAAAATTCCCAGGCCATCGCTGCACTATACTTGAGTGACGCAAGCTGCACCTACCCTAACAAGTTGTTTTGTTGGCTTGCAAATTTCTGGTAGAAAACCCAAGAGTGTGTGCACATGACATGCACTTGACCGTGAGCACTTTGGAGTAGCTCACCTCGATGACAGGATATAACCGTTTCCTCTTCTCCTTAAGTCCTTGTACCTTCTCTCAATAATCGAGCGAATGTTTCAGTCTTTACCATGGTAGACATCAACTTTGGAAGACTGTCAGGGTTTCGGTACAGTTAACGAGCTAAGTTCCCTAGTAAAAAAAAACCAAACATTAAGATCGAGTAAAACTGAAGGTTATATTTATTTAAAAGTAGAATTCGATGATTTAACGACAAGCAAGAGGTTTGGGCATCCCATCCTTTTGACACATTTAAGCCAATGACGACTGACTTGCAGATGTTCACAGACCTTGACAACAACACACGTCAGCATTCAGACTTAATGAAAAATCAGCAAACTTGCGGTCTGTGAACTCCCTGACAAGGTCACAGAGAGTTTCGTTTAGTCGGCATCTTCGTGAGAACGAAACAGAAACAAGCGATAACTGAGAGCTTGTGCATTAACGATAGGGAGATCTCTTACCCTAAGAATTACATTAACTCTGCATGTTGAACACTGCTAGGATGCATTCAGCTCCGATGCACTAATGTAATTCTTACGATGGAAAGAGATCCCCTCATAATGGGCAAGTTCTCAGATGATGTAGCTCACAAATTTTGCAATCAACCTCATCCCTGACGGTTTTCAGTAGAGAAAATTATCTTTAGATTATTTAGAACTCTCTACGGATGTACAAACACCGCCAAATAAACAACAAAACCATTTTTTCCGGAAGTTAATTTTGTCCTGACATCCATAAATCTTCTGTGTAATAAAATGTGTTTGACATGTTGATGTATCATGTGCACAAATTTTCGACAAATTTTCACATACGTTTCATTGGACAGATATTTTTCCCATGCTTATCAAAACTCGTGATAAAGAACAACTTCGGAAGAACAATGCTTTGGGAACAACCGAAAAATACTAGATTTTAGCAGGAAATTATTATGTCTATTATGTGAGCAGTTGGGACGTATGTTAAGGTCGCGGGTGATCACTAGGCTCACACGTGGAAGTAAGGGAAGGATTCATGCAGTAAAGGTTTAAGGTTTAAATTGCTGTGAAGTTCGGTCCCTGTGGTGTAGTGGTAGCACGGTCAGAGTTACACGGAGAGTGAGCATGGGTTCGATCCTCGATAATGAGAGAAAATTTTTTAGTTCTTGGGTCTTCTTTCGGCTTTTGGTTTCAAAATTGATCTGTCGTAGTAATCTGGTGTAATCTCTATTGGCCTACTTGCCAAGAAAGTGTGTAATAGCTAAGAAAAAGTATTACATCTCTTCCCCTTGAAGATGATGACACTAGAAATGAAGAATAATATGCCTTTCCACCCGGTTACACATTGGCATGAGTCTGATGGCAACTATTTGTTCTTTTCCTTCCTCTTCTCTGTCCTTGTTGTTTCTTTTTGTGCTTTCTATTCCGAGACTCTTTACATTTTGTCGCCTTTTCGTGGTTTCTGTTTTAGTTTACACCTACTCCTCATTGCTATGAAATAAAATAATACTCTGTCATTCTTCTGATCTGTTCGGATCTACACTTCTATCCCCGTTGTGTGTGTGTTGTTTTGTTTTTTTATTGTTGTTATTGTTTTGCCTTTTCGTTAAAGTTCTATGCTGTCAATAGTGACACTGTTTTACATAGATGCCATAATGATAGTGTTTTACATAGACGTCATAATGACACTGTTTTACCTAGACGTCATAATGACACTGTTTTACATAGACGTCATAATGACACTATTTTACATAGATCTCATGACACTGATTTTGATAGACATCACAGAAAGTGTGGCCAGCAAACTGTGATTACATATTCTGCGTTGACTCTTCTGTAATTACATATTTAGTCGATTACTTGAAAAAATATAGAAACTAAGCTCAAAATTCTGAATTTAGGAGGTCTTACTTAATGACTGAGAGAAAAAAGGCTATTTGGTAGCTAGACAGAAAACTCTCTTACTTGGAGAGTGAGGCAACAGAAGATCTTCAGAAAAAGATATCGCCGTCTAGCAAGTGTTTCTGTCCTTAGATTACTGAACTACGTACGTCATTGGTTTGTTTGTCTTGTAGTACCTGATCTTTACATTCAAATAAACATTTTGTCTGCAGCACAAATATGGTGAGGAGGATGTTGTCATTCTGGCGTCAAAGGAGGAAGATTGATAATGGGAGAAACATTAGGTGATAAACTGAAACAAGAAGTTTTGGTTGTCATAACTGAATTTAGCGTGTAAGAATTTTTAAGAGCATAAAGAGTCGAGGGCCAACAAAATTTGTACGGTTAAAATCCAGCAAAGTTTGTACTCGCAAAGATTAGTAACGATTTTACTCCCAGTGGTTAACAAACTTTGTACTGCTGCAGGCCAACAAGTTTGAACAGTGACAGATTTAACACATTTTTAATGCAAAGGCTAACAAAGTTTGAAATGCCAAAGACCAATAAAATTTATAATGCCAAAGACTGACAAAGTTTGCACTGCCAAGGGTTTATCAAGTTTGTACTGCCAAATGCTAACAAATTTTGTAATCACCAAGATCATAACCTGTAACCGATAAGGTATTCACAGCAGGCCTATAATGACAGCATGTCTTGATCAATAAACTAGGGAAGTTTGTAATGCCTTACACTAACTTCCATAATCTCGAAAAGTCACATGCTATGCACTTGAAATGTAGCATACATTATCATACAGATATTGTCTATTAATGCTGCAAATTGTAAAATATAGTTTCAATAGTTATGTCATGCTGAAGTATTAGAAACACATGTCTATCAATAGCATTCAGTATCTTGTGACCGGCACATCATACTTTTTTTAACATGAAATTTTAATTTCTTTGCTGTGACAACAGTATAGCACCAAGAGCAACAAAATTTCTAACAATTATAGATCATAAATCTTCATTTTAGTAGGCACAGAATTTTATCTGTTTCTTCATAGCTCTTTTAATTTATTGGACTCGGAATTGTTCCAACTCTTTTTTTTTTTTTNNGGGGGGGGGGGTCGGTGAGGGGGCTCACCCAGTAAATGCATGACTCATTCTGCATATAATATAATCTGTTCAAGATACAATATATTTTAAATAAACTAGTGCAAATCCACTCAACGGAAGAGCTAAAGGCGGGTTCAGGTTAGGTTTAGGTTGTATCTACGTAAAGCAAATTACCGAACTGCATCTAAAAGCATTCTCACTATCCTTCTTTGTAGTATTATTGTCTTCATATGCATCACGTAATTATAACCAAATATCTCACTGTTTTTTAAGTAAGCATAAGAGAAAGTCACATACTAATGATTTCTTCTGATGGTTTAAAAAACCGCCAACTTTGAAGAAATTCGTATCATAATGCCAGCCTGGTAACTGGGTTGCAGAGGCTACGACGTAATGTGCTTAACTAGCAAGCATGGAATACCGCTTACTGTTTTCGTCGGCCAATGAAAACAGGGTAAGCCGCGCTTACTCATCGTTTCTGGCCTCGGCTTTGAAGTTGTACGTGGGGGTAAATACTGGATAGAGGGGCGTTTAAGTGCCACTAAATGAGCGGGAGGAAGGGGAAAAGTTTACACCCATTCTGCAATACAGTCAAACATCCCAAAGACACAACTACAAATAAAACATATCTTTTGTAATTTTTTTTTTACCGTGTTTTCTTGCTTCTCGTCAGGATGTCACAATTTTGAGCTTTAATTTTTTTTCTCATGAAGGCGGACAGACAGACAGACAGACAGACAGACAGACAGACAGACAGACAGACAGATAGACAGACAGACACACAGACGCACAGACGCACAGCTACACAGACACACAGACACACAGACAGACAGACAGACAGACAGACAGACAGACAGACAGACAGACAGACAGACAGGCAGACAGGCAGACATAATATATTATCCTTGCAGTACGTACTAATGATCCTGATAATGGCATATCATTGTGCAGTTAGCAGCGTGGAAACGCTCTACATGTTCCAAACCTCGTCATCTGCCCTCATTTTCTAACCAACCCATGCCAGCTAAAATTAAAAAAAAAAAACCAACTCTATGTGTGCCTATTTAGGTCAAGAACAACTCCATAATTTCGCTCTTCACACATCCTCGCCATCAGCTACACGCGAGTCGAGTCGCAGTTTTTCAAGAGCGTGCTGGGATTTCCCTGAGACCTTGCATTGTTTTGGTATTATAAATGTATTACCCTGATGATAAGATAAACTCCATGCAAATGAACAGGGAACAATTTTAAGCATTATGAACTGTGTGAACTGTGCCAGTCTACTGCTCGCACCATGCTACTATCCCTGGTTTTCCCGCAGTCTTTGTTATTCTCTGTCTGCACGTCCCTTTCCTGATCGTCATTTACAAGTATGATCTTTGTTTCTTTCTATATATATATATTCATTCATTCATTCATTCATTCATTCATTCATTCATTCATCCACCTCCCCTTTCTTTTCTTTTTCTCTGCTGGTTTTTCTTGTTACCTTTCCCATAATTTCCATCTTCTTCTCCAAATTAAAAATTTAATTAATGAGGTAGCAAGGAAGGTAAGTAGTATATTTTATGTATCACATGAAAGACAGAATGGCGTATGCAGCCCTCAGTCTGCCTTTTCTTCTTTCTTTCTGGTCCCGGCTTTTCATGTTTTGACTTTCCTTCTTCTTTTTCTTGACTGGCTCACTCCAACCTTTTCTGTTCTTATATTTCTTATCTTTTCTCCCTTCTCTTGCTGCTCTATCCGACTTCATCACCTCTTTTTGTTTTATCCCACTCCTCCTTTAATTTTCCCTATTTATCCTTTCCTCCATCTCTTCTCATCCATACCACTCCTCCTTTTCTTTGAAGTCATCTCGTACTTCCTTCCTTCCTCTTCCGGCCCACACCTTTCTTCCCTCTCGTTCGTCTTTTTTCTCCTTCTATCTCTGTTCATTCTATTCCTCCATCTATTCTCATTCATCTTTTCTTCTCCTTCTCCTCTTATTTATCCTACTTCTCTTCTCTCAGTCAGTCTGCTTTTTCTTCTCTTCTCATTCATCCCACTCTTCCATTTCTTCTCTTCTTATTCATCATTCATCATCCTCCTCCTCTTCCTCTTCTCACTGATTCTACTCCTCTTCCTTTTCTTATTTTTCCCACCCTTCGTCCTCTTCTCCTCTCATTCACCCTCTTCCACTTTCTCCTTTCCCTCCTCCTACTTCTGCATCATCATCCCTCTTCTCCCCCATCTTCTTTCCCCTACCCATCCTCCCCTCCTCTCTCACTTCTTCCTCTACCTCTCTTTTTCTTCCTCTTCCTCTCCCTGACCTCAAAATACCACTGACCCGTGTCCAGCCGAGTAGCCTTGGCCTCACAGTACGTCATTACCCAGACTGTAGTCATTGGCGCCCTATGCCTCAGGGCAGTTTTGCTCTCGCTTTTCTCGTACACAATGTGCTGCAGGATTATGTTCAACTCAGTGGTAACGTCATGTTCGGCCAAACATGTAGACAATTACAGTAACAACGTGTGCATGCGGTCACTGCGTGGTCAGTGGTCAGTTCAGTGCACTTCCCATTACCTCGGAGGAGAGGGCCTTGAAGCATTTGGGTCATTCAAATTTCAGTCCATTTAAAAGAAACCGAAACATAGTGAGTGATGGATGATTTTATCAGTATTCGTAATGTGGTTTCGCTCATAGCACAGACTGGGATAGACAACGCGAATGGCTGATATAGAAAGAGGAAGGGTGGGGAGGGACGAGAGAGGAAGGAGGAGGAGCGGAAGAGCACCCTTGTCGTGTGCCCCCCTACCCTACCT